>JAPEKN010000007.1:54396241-54407010 GCA_028877435.1 Cathorops dasycephalus
TTTTAGTTTGACACTGTACAGCACTTTGGCCAGTTCTCACTGTTTTTAAATGTGCTATATAAATTAAACTTACTTACACACACAACTGCGTTCAAATGGTCTTCGACCTGTGAGCTGCTGCCCCAGTGGCCTGTAGTGGTACTTGTGCAGAAGTATCTTAAATATTGGTTTAGTGCAAACTGGGCAGTTATCGATAACACCTATCCATCAGGGTTGTGGGGGAAGCTGGAGTCAATCCTAGCTGACTTCAGACAAGAGGTGGGGTCACCTGGGCAGGTCACGAGTCGATCGCAGAGTGCTGGCGCGGTGTTGGTGCAGTGTTGGCACAGTGTTGGTGTGCTGCTGGTGCAGTGTTGGCAGCATGTTGGCATAGTGCTAATGCAGTGTTGGCATGGTGTTGATGCAGTGTTGGTGTGGTTTGGAGCAGTGCTAGTGCAGTGACACAGTGCTGGCATGGTGTTGATGCAGTGTTGGTGTGGTTTGGAGCAGTGCTAGTGCAGTGACACAGTGCTGGCACGGTGTTTATGCAGTGTTGGTGCAGTATTGACATTGCTGGCACAGTGTTGACACATTGTTGATACATTGCTGGCACAGTGTTGACACTGTATTGAGGTTTTGGCACAAGGTTGATGCAGTATTGGCATGGTGTTGGCACGTGTTGATGCAGTGCTGGCACAGTGTTGATGCAGTGTTGGAGCAGTGCTTGCATGGTGTTGGAGCCGTGGTAGCGCGGTGTTGGAGCAGTGCTTGCGCAATGTTGGTGTGGTGTTGATGCAGTGTTGACATGGTGTTGACAGTGTTGGCGCCATATTGGCATGGTGTCAACAATGTTGATGTAGTGTTGGCAGGTATTGATGCAGTATTTTTTTTTTCAAAGGTTTCTTTATTGGTTTTTTAAGTGTAATAACAAAGGTTTAGGATATTGGATGTCCAAAGCACAAAAGTAAAACAGTTTGGGAATGATATCACACGTTGGTTATAAAAAGGCATAAAGAACAAACCAGACCCCCCACCCATCTACAGTACACTATTCAACACAAAGTAAACAGAAACATACCATGAACAAATAAATATAAAAAAAACCCATACATACACAATACAAAGCCTGCAACCTTAACAAAATCTGTTACCACAGTAGTCTGAAAAATGTGCACACAGTTCTAGTCTGTCACAGAGGGGAGGTTCAACTCGTCAATGTAATCAGACAAATATCCCCATGTTTTTGTAAACTTGCGGGTAGAGCCCTTCATGCTGTATCTTATTTTTTCTATTTTCATGAAATAAAGGATATCTTTAATCAGGGAACTGAATGAAGGGGCATTAGAAGACTTCCACCTCAGCAGAATTAGACGCCTTGCTACTAGTGTGATAAATGCAACAAAATCAGCCTTATACGAAGATATGGATGTTGTAGAGGGGAGAACACCAAACAACGCAGTAAATGGAGACGGAGAAATTGTTTGTTCTAATACATAGGACAGGATATCAAACACCTTGGACCAGTATTCAAATAGTTTTGGACAAAACCAGAGTGTGTGTGCCAGTGTCGCGGGTGCTAAGTGACACCTCTCACATGTGGGGTCAACGTCAGGGAAAAAACGGCTTAATTTGACCCTAGTCCAGTAAGCACGGTGGACAATTTTACACTGAATGACGCCATGTTTAGCGCAAATTGACGATGAATGCACACGTTGTAAGATTGAGTCCCATACAACATCTAAGATCTCAATTCCCAGGTCCTCCTCCCATTGAGTCTTAATTGAATTGAGATTTACAGGTCTTAAGGCATACATACTATTATAAATGGAGGATATCATTCCTTTAGTATTAGGAAGAGGCATTAAGAGGGAGTCAATGGGGTTAGCAGATGGCACATTAGGAAAATTGGGATATAAGGTTTTAACAAAGCTGCGTACCTGTAGATATCTAAAGAAATGTGATGTGGGTAAGGAATATTTTCCAGACAGCTGTTGAAATGATGCAAATACCCCATCTATATACAGGTCTTTTAAGGACTTGATACCCAACCTAGACCAGACCGACCATGCTCCGTCAATCAGTGAAGGCGGAAAAGCAACATTTGTAGTGAGAGGAGAGAGGATAGAAATATCACCCAGCTTGAAATGTTTTCTGAACTGGTTCCAAATTCTCATTGATGTTTTGACACATACATTTTTAGTGTATGAAGACAGAGAAAATTTAAGAGGAGAGTACAATAATGCCCTCAAAGAAGTGGGTTTACAAGACTGGGCTTCCATCTGTAGCCAAGTAGGGTGTGGAGTAAGAATATCTAAATGCAGCCAGTAGTGTAGGGCTCTAATATTGGCAGCCCAATAATAGTACTGTAAATTAGGCAATGCCATGCCTCCAAGTCTCTTAGGCCTTTGGAGGAGCAATTTACGAATCCTGGGTGCCGTCCTGTTCCAGATAAATTCTGTAATCAGTTTGTCAATCTTACGAAAAAATGTTTGTGGGATGAATATGGGGATGGTCTGAAAAAGATATGAGAATTTTGGTAGCGTGTTCATTTTAACAGAATTAATTCTAGCTGGCAGTGATAGGGGTAAAATAGACCACCTTTCAAAGTCTTTTTGTACATTGGATAGCAAACTTGCAAAGTTAAACTTAAACAAATCCTGAAATTTTTCTGTGACCTGTACCCCCAGATAAGTAAATCTGTGATTTGCTATTTTAAATGGAAAAGAGTGGGTAGGATAAGCTCGAGCTGCGGCATTTATTGGGAAAAACTCACTCTTACTATAATTTACTTTATAGCCTGATATAGAACTAAATGTTGTAAGGCACTGAAGTGCTGCTGGTATGGATGTGGAGATGTTTGACACATAAAGGAGGAGATCGTCAGCATAAAGGGACACCTTATGTTCTATGCCCGATCTAGATACGCCTGCAATATCTATGTTGGATCTAAGGAGGATAGCCAGAGGTTCAATTGCTATGGCGAACAAAAGAGGGCTCAAAGGGCATCCTTGTCGGGTGGAGCGATGTAGGCGGAAGTACTCAGAGAAGTTGTTATTAGTCCTGACAGAGGCCTTTGGCTCAGAGTATAACAACTGAACCCAGGCGATAAATTTTTGTCCAAGGCCGAATTTTTGCATAGTGTAAAACAAGTATGGCCACCCCACTCTGTCAAAGGCCTTCAAAGCATCAAGGGAGACCAGGGCTTCAGTGGTTGTAGATGAGGGTTGATTATATATAATATTATAAAGGCGTCTTAGATTGTAGAATGAATGCCTATGTCTAATAAACCCTGTCTGATCTGGGGATATGACGGTCGGCAGTATAGGGTCTAAGCGAAGTGCCAACAATTTAGAAAGTAATTTTAGATCCACATTCAACAAACTTATGGGCCGATAAGAGGCACAGTCCAGGGGGTCTTTGTTCTTTTTAAGAATCAAAGATATGGTGGCATGCGTGAGAGTAGATGGGAGGGTATGATTTTCAAATGATTCATTATACATATCAACAAGGAGGGGGGCCAATAATGGAAAAAATGTTCTATAAAACTCTACTGGGTAGCCGTCAGGGCCTGGACACTTTCCACCCTGCATTGAAGCCATCGCAATTTTAAGTTCTTCCACAGATAGAGGTTGGTCTAATTTTCTAGCAGCCTCCTCATCCACCTTAGGAATGTCCAATGAATTAAAAAAAAGATCAAATGCAGAGGAATCTGGAGTATGCTCTGGAGTGTATAACAGGCTGTAGTAGTCCTTAAAGTGATCATTAATTTCTTTTGGGTCTGTTGTCGTGCCCAGAGGGGTCCTAATTTGGAGTATTTGGTGAGAGGATGCTTCTTTTTTAAGTTGGTGAGCAAGCAGCCGGCCTGCTTTGTCACCCTGTTCATAATACTTATATTTAGACCTAAGTAGCATTTCTTCCTCCCTCTGTGTAGAGGAAATATTAAAATTTGCTTGTAGTGTAAGGCGTTCTTTATATAAGTCAGGGGAAGGATTTTCTGCATATAGCCTGTCAGTTTCCCCAATTTTCTTTATCAGCTCAGATAATTTTTCTTCCCTTGTCCTCCTCTCAAATGCAGTATATGATATAATAATCCCTCTAAGGTATGCTTTCAACGTCTCCCAAAGAGTGGATGCAGAAATATCAGGAGTTTTATTAATCTCTATAAAAGTTTTGATCTGTGTGGACATGAGTTGGAAAAAGTCTTCGCTAGATAACAGGCGTGTGTTCAATCGCCAAGGAGGGCGAGTAGAGTTAATTCCTTGAACGGCTATTGTTAAAGAAATTGGTGCATGGTCAGATATTACTATGGGGTTGTAGGTTACAGATTTGACAGAGGGCAATAAATTATTATGTATTAAAAAGTAGTCAATACGTGTAAATGTCTGGTGGACAGAAGAGAAAAATGAGTATTGTTTACCATTTGGGTACAGAAAACGCCATGGATCAGATATGTTAAATTCCTCCATAATGGATTTAATTAATTGTGCAGATTTGGATGAGGAGTGTGTCTTGGTTGAGGATCGATCAAGGGTTGGGTTTATCCAGCAATTAAAGTCTCCTCCAAGTATGAGAGAATGTGTTGCAATATCTGTGAGCTTTGAGAAAAAAGTTCTGAAAAAATTATGATCGTCCCAATTAGGCCCATAAATATTTGCAAGGATAAGGGGAGTATTGTAAATTTTCCCAGTAACAACAACATATCTCCCATTTGGATCTGCTAAAACATTAGAGCATATAAAAGGGATTGATTTGTGTATGAGAATGGCTGTACCCCTTGCCTTGGCCTGAAATTTTGAATGATATATTTGACCTATCCAATTCTTTCTCAATCTAATATGGTCCACTACTTTTAGATATGTCTCTTGTAAATAAATTATGTGCGCTCCTAGTTTACGAAGATGACCCAGAACTTTGTTACGTTTCATTGGTGCATTTAGTCCCCTGCAATTCCAACTAACAAAATTCAGCTCATTCCTATTGAACTGCTGCATAAGTCACTGCATGACAAAGCACTAATAATAAGTAGGCTACTGTAAGGTGCCACCACAAGTGAAAAACATTTAAGCAGGCATAAGGAAAAACAAAAACACACCAAATCAAATTAAAAAGCAAAACACAGAGAAAAACAAATAAAACCCACCCCTCCCTTGCTAAAGCGTCTACTGAACATGACGCGCGCTTACCCCCCCTTTAACTCTGACGAACTAACCGAAGTGGCACAACTGCTCGTGCACATTCCAGAGCCGCCTACGTGCCGTAGAGGCCATAGTGACTTCGCTTAAATCAATATTGTAGCCAAATGGCTAATACAAACACCGTAACAACATTTCAGAATATAGATTGAGTTGTCATAAACCAGATAGATAACTTAACCAGACAAGTTGACCTGTCGTGTATTTCGACGGAAGTAAAGCATTTCAGTTTACTCTATTATTTCCTCACCACCAGCAGTATTGTCCCTGTCGGGCAGTCCGAGGCATGTAATGCCCTTGATGAACTCCACCGCGGCCGAGGGGTCTTCGAATTTGTGCAATGTTCCATCAGACAGCGTTATCTTCAGCAGGGCTGGAAACACCAGCCTGAATTTCACCTCTCTGATAGGGCGAAGGAGGCGTTTTGCTTCCCCGAACTTTGCGCGTTTCTTGGCCACAGCAGTAGTGTAGTCAGGGAAAAACCACACTCTCCTTTCTTGGTAGACGACAGGGGAGAGCTCTTCGGCTCTGCGTAGAATCCGATCCCGATCTTGGTAGTAGTGTAGGCGAATGATGAAGGGTCTGGGAGGGTCATCTTTCTTGGGCTTCTCGCGTAAGCTGCGGTGCGCTCTGTCCACGATAGGTTTATGGTCCAGTCTCAGAATATCCTGTAAAAGTCCAGAGATGAATTCGGTCGGGTTGGAGCCCTCCACACCTTCCGGTACTCCAACTAGTCGAATATTATTCCTTCTCGAACGCCCCTCTAGATCCTCACACTTAGCATTCAATTGAGTCACTTGCGCATTCAGAGTTTGCACGAGATTCTCCAATTCGCTCAAGCGATCACTCTGGTCAGATGCAGCACACTCCAGCTCTTTAATGGTGCTATCGTGTGTGTCCACTTTTTGTTGCAATGGTGTTATCGCACTTCTAAGTTCGGTTCTTACTGTTGCAATCTCAGAGCTCAGTTCAGTGGACAGCGAGTCGATTTTACCACATATGTCGTCCCGGATAGCATTCATCATCTCCTGTAGCGAGCTAGCATCTGGGTCGCCGACATGTGAAGGGTTCTTTTTGGGTTTTCCCGATTCTTTCGCTCGTCCAGAAGCCATTACTGAGTCAAATATTCACTAAACTCGTTACTGGTTAAATACAATAGATGTACAGTCGAATATTCCGCCAGAATAAATTACAAATAGGTCACTTAGCCTCGGAGCACTAAAGCACACGTCCTACATGTTCCGTGTCCACGTGCGCCCCCCCCCGGATCAATCTAAGGGGACATGGAGATAGCCATCCTACAAAAAAGATTCTGCAATCCTGCTGGGAGAAGGAGGACACAAAAAGAGAGGTTTGGCTGGACAGGAGATCAAACAGCTAAAGATTTGGGAGTATATGACAGTTTTGCTCAATTGTAGTGTGGCCTGTTAGACCTATCTGGATGTTAGGAAACCCATGTGTAGGTATGGAAATATTGAGGATTAGGTTCACTAATAAGAATGCAGATCTAACCAGTGAATATTATAGTTACAAGGACCGAATATAAGCACAGTATATAGAGCTTTACAGATGGTTCAAAGGATTTGCAAATAGATGCAACAGGTTCTGCAGTTATTGTGTCCAGTCACCAGGTGGAAATTAGTAAGAGAACTACGGATGGTTTGAGTGTATATACGGTGGAATTGTTTGCCATATTGTTGGCATTAGAATGGACTGAACAGGTAGACCGGAGAAATATATTAATATGTAGTGATTCCATGTCAGCACTTACAAGCATGAAGACAGGTTCAATCAGAAATCATCAAGATCTGCGATATGAAATCTTTACCAATTCAAGAATGGTTAATCAAGGGAAAAATATTACATTCATTTGGGTCCCAGCACATATAGGTATCCAGGGGAATGAGAGAGTGGACAAACTTGCAAAAGAAGTAGTCAGAAAATAAACTGCTGAAGACAGCATCAAATTATCAAAATCAGAGGGGAAAAGTATAGTGTGGAGAAAAGTAACATCAACAGTGGCAATAGTTATGGAATAACAAAATAAAAGAGAGACACTTGCACTCAATTCAAAATAAAATAGGCATGTTGAGAAGTAGGGGTCAAATTGGAAAGAGCAAATAATAATAATCAGATTGAGGATTGGACACAGTAATCTTAATAATACTCTTAACATCATGGGAAAACATCCAACAGGTCTCTGTAATCAGTGCCATGAAGCTGAGACAGTTGAGTATATTTTTACATCATGCAAGTAATTTAGACCTGAGAGGCAAGCAATGACAGAACTACGATGGGTAAAGAATAATATTAAAAGCATATTAAATTATGAAGATACTGCCAAGGGAAGGAAATGGCTATTTATATTTTTAAGAATGATTGAACTGGAAAAACGGCTTTAAAATGAAATGAGGAGAATATAGGAAAATCTTTGGATGGCAGTAAAAGCAACACTGTGGATGCCAGTTGCCATTAAAAAAAGTACAGGAATTAGAAACAATAAGAATGTACTGTGGTGGAATGATGAAAAGTGGTAAAAGCAAGGAATAAAGTATTTAAACTTTTTTAAAAATCCTATTCTCAAGATGCACTGATAGATTATAAAAGATCGCAGGCAGTTGTCAGGAAGACAGTCAGGTGACTGCCATCCTTCTGCTGCAATATATCATATGTCAAAACAAAAATTCAAGCCGTAATAAATGAAGTAGAAATATGGGCAAATAAATGGGGATTTAGATTATCAGTTTCTAAAACACAAGTAATATGTTTCTCAAGAAGGCATAAAATCTCACCTATTTCTATAAAATTGTATGACCATCCTCTTGAACAAGTCAAGGCAGCAAGATTTCTAGGAGTTTGGTTTGATAAACAGCTAACATGGAAGGTCCATGTGGCAGTGGGGGCGTGGTCAAGCATCGGTCTGTGACAGGAGGGCAGAGTCAGGGAAGGTAAGTGGCAGATTCACTACACCTGATATGAATTAACGTGTGTTTGTGTCTTCCCAGTGACTGCGCCCTTTATAAGGAGAGAAGCAGAGCAGGATTCTCTCCCAAACCAGACGATTGAGCTGTGTGTTGTCTGTGTGCGTGTTGAGAGTTTGTTTGACGTCTGAAAAGAGTCAAAATTAAAAGCCTTTGTGGAACTCAGTTCTGTCCTACCGTCCATCTGTGCTCCACCCACACCCTAGTTGCTACAGTGGTGCTGAAACCCGGGATTGGAACGCAGAAGAACCGCTCCATGGAATCCTCCCTGTTCACTGCATTGATCCGCGTCCTCACCACGGCCCAGCAGAGCCAGCACCAGGCGCTAGTCACCCTCCGAAAGGAGCAGGAGCACAGGTTCGAGGCCCTGGTGCTGGCACAGCAGGAGGACCGCCAGGCGTTCCGGCATCTCCTCGCGTCGGCAGGGTCCACCACCTCCACGGACCCTCCCCACCTCACCCTCCCAAAGATGGGCCTGCACAACGACCCCGAGGCCTTCCTCACACTCTTCGAGCAGGCAGCAGAGACCTCGGGCTGGCCGGTGGACCAGCGCGTGGCGCGCCTCCTCCCCCTGCTAATGGGTGAGGCGCAGCTGGCAGCACTGCAACTCCCCACTGACAGCCGGCTAAACTACGCCGATCTTCGACGTGCCGTCCTCCAGCGTGTGGGGTGCACACTGAAGCAACATTGACAGCACTTCCGCGCTCTGTGCCTAGAGGAGGTCGGCCGGCAATTCGTGTTCGCCCAGCAGCTCCGAGACTCCTGCAGGCGGTGGCTGAGGGCCGATGACAGTGACGCTGAGGGAATACTCGACCTGGTGGTTCGGGAGCATTTTGTTGCCCGGCTACCATTGGGGACAGCGGAGTGGGTCCAGTCCCACCGCCCGGCGTCGCTGGATCAGGCGATCGAACTGGCGGAGGATCATCTAGCGGTGGTTCTGACGGCAGGACAGCGTGCTTCCTCTTCTTCTCTCTCCCCCTCTCTCTCCCCCCCTTCTCTGTCTCATCCTCGCCCCATTCCCTCACCGCGGAGGCGGGGGCCGGCTTCACCCCAGCCAGCTCCTCGCACTCGCGGTGCCTTCCCATCTCCCACTTCCGTGTCTGTTTCTCCCCCTCCTCAGGTGAGTGAGCCCCAGAGCGCAGGTGCAGAGAGAAAGCTCGGGGCGGTTCGCTGGCACGGTGGGGATCCAGGGCACCTCAAGCATCAGTGCACGGCAATGGAAGTGGGTGCGGTGATCCGGATCCCCGACGCGCCAGGGGCCGCCCTCGATCGGGCCGGAACGTATCGCATACCGGTGAGTATCCAAGGGGATACATATCAGGTGTTGGTGGACTCGGGTTGTAATCAGACCTCAATCCACCAAAGCCTGGTTCAATATGAGGCATTAGGGGGAGCACCATTGGTGAAGGTTTTGTGTGTGCACGGGGATGTTCACAACTACCGTTTAGTGTTGGTCCACATTCTTTTTCGAGGGAAAAAATTTAATTTAATCCTCGCCTTAAAAAATTTAATCCTCGCCTTACCCACTCGTTAATTTTGGGGACTGATTGGCCGGGGTTTCAGGGTTTAATGACACAGTTAGTAGAGAGTGGCAGGAGCAGCTGTCACAGAACCGTCTGCGTCATCATCACGTCTGAGTGAGGAGCCGCTGGCCCCTCCTCCCTCTCTCGGGGAATCCCTAGAAGATTTCCCATTAGAGCAGACGCAAGACCCGACATGCGTTTGACCAAGTGAGAGTAATCGATGGTCAAATGCTCCAGCCAAACACCACTCTGACCTTCCCCTATTTTTCTGTTGTTAAGGATAGATTATACCGAGTGAAGCAGGACACTCAGACCAAAGAAACTGTTACACAGTTGTTGATTCCAAAAAGCCGCTGGGAATTGGTATTCCAGGTGGCTCACTTCAATCCCATGGCTGGACACTTGGGGCGGGATAAGACACTAGCCCAAATAATGGCCCGATTCTATTGGCTGGGGATTCACGGCGATGTTCGTAGGTGGTGTATGGCATGCCGTGAATACCAGTTAGTAAATCCAGCGGTCATTCCAAAAGTACCTTTGCGCCCTCTTCCATTAATTGAGACCCCGTTCAAAAGAATTGGGATGGATCTCGTTGGGCCATTAGATCGGTCAAAACGAGGGTACTGCTTTATTTTAGTCCTGGTGGATTATGCAACACGATACCCAGAAGCAGTGCCTCTCCGCAATATCTCAGCACGTAGTGTTGCAGAAGCACTCTTCCACATCATCTCCCGAGTTGGAATCCCCAAGGAGATTCTGATTGATCAAGGCACCACGTTTGTCACACACACTGCGTGAGTTGTATGGGTTTCTGGGGATTAAGCTGATCCGCACCAGCGTTTATCACCCTCAAACGGATGGCTTAGTAGAACGCTTTAACCGCACACTTAAAAATATATAATTAAAAAATTCGTGAGCGAAGATGCACGTGACTGGGATAGATGGTCCCACAAGCCTCCATGGGTTTTTCCCTGTTTGAATTATTATATGGGCATAAGCCGCGTGGCATTCTAGACATGCTACGGGAAAATTGGGAGGAGGGACTTTCACAGAGCAAGAATGAAATTCAGTACGTTCTTGACCTGCGCGCAAAA
>JAPEKN010000008.1:2262200-2272281 GCA_028877435.1 Cathorops dasycephalus
GTTTTAGGTAGTTTTTATTAATCCTTACAATTATATATCTTAAATTTGAAATCAGATCAATGTGCAGGACATTCTGCATAATAAGGAAATGTATTTTAAAGCCGATTCAGTGGAATGGTTCATATACCCTCTACAGTGTGTCCTCGGTCTGCCCCATGGTCTCTTCCCAGTTCAACATGCCCTGAACATCTCACCTAGGATGTGTCCAGGAGGCATCCTAGACAGATGTCTGAACCACCTCAGCTGGCTCCTTTCAATGTGAAGGAGCAGTGGCTGTACTTTGAACCCTTCCCAAATGTCCAATCTCTTCACCTGATCTCTAAGGCTGAGCCCAGACATCCTGTGGAGGAAGCTCATTTCTGCTGCTTGTATCTGAAATCTCATCCTTTCAGTCATTACCCAGAGCTTGTGACCATAGGTGAGGGTAAGAACTTCGCCTTTTGGCTCAGCTCTCTCTTAACCACGACAGATCGGTAAAGCATCCATATGACTGCTGACACTGCACCAATTTGCATGTCAATCTCCTGTTCCTTTTTTCCCCCTCACTCGTGAACCAGACCTCAAGACACTTAAAGTCTTTCACTTGAGGCAGTGACCTACCCCCAACCTGGAGAGGGCATTTGACCCTTTTCTGGCTGAGGACCATGGCCTCTGATTTGGAGGTGCAGATTCTCATCACAGCTGACTCGCACTTGGCTGCAAACCATCCCAGGGCATGCTGGAGGTTACAGCTTAATGAAACCAAAATGCCTGCATCATCTGTAAAAAGCAATGATGCGATTCTGATGCCCCCAGGCTGGACACCTTCTACCCCCTGACTGCACCTAGAAATCCTGTCCATAAAAATTATGAACAGAATTAATGTCAAAGAGCAGCCCTGGTGGAGTCCAGTGCCCACTGACGATAAGTCTGATTTGTTGCCAACAAAATGAACTAAACTCCCGCACCAATCATACAGGGACCTAATGGCCCATATCAATGGGCCCAGTACCCCATACTCCTGGAGCACCTCCCACAAGGCTTTTCCAAATCCACAAAACACATGTACTAGATGGGCAAACTCCAATGAACCCTCCAGTATCCTTGAGAGAGTAAAGAGCTGGTCCAGTGCTTCATGTCCAGGACAAAAACTGCATTGTTCCTCTTGAATCCAAGGTTTGACTAATGGATGAATCCTTCTTTCCAGTACCCTGGCATAGACCTTCCTTGGGAGACTGAGGAGTGTGATTCCCCCTAATGTTGGAGCTCACCCTCAGGTCCCCCTTCTTAAAGATGGGAACCACCATCCCAGTCTGGCAGTGCAGAGGCACTGTCCCTAACCTCCATGCAATGTTGAAGAGGCATGTCAACCAAGACAACCCAACAACATCCAAAACCTTCAGGAACTCTGGACAAATCTCATCCACTCTCCCTGCCACTGAGGAATTTTGTAACTACCTCAACGACCTCATCATTAGTTATGGGCAAGTCCTCCCCTGAGTCCTCCAACTCTGCCTCCTCTATAGAAGGCATGCCAGACACGTTTGGGAGATCTTTTAAGTATTCCTTCCACCGCCTGACTATAGAGTATCCCCAGGTGAAATCAACAGCACTCCTTCCCTGCTGTAAATAGCATGGGCAAACCATTGCTTTTGTCTTCTTTAGCCTCACCAAACTCCTCCTATAACTGAGTTTTTGTTTCCACAATTGCTGCAGCCACACTCTGTTTGGCCTGTCGGTACTTGTCAGCCAGTTCAGGAGTTCCACGCACCAACCAGACTTGGAAGGCCTCCTTCAGCTTGACATGTCTCTTAACCACTGGTGTCCACCACCAGGTTTGGCAACAACAACCTTGTGACCACAACTCTGTACAGCTCCTTCAGCAATAGAGGCATGGAACATTGGGCTATTTGGGCTCAATATCCCCAGCCTCTCTCAGAATGCAGGAGAAGCACTGCTGGAGGTGAGAGTTGAAGATCTTTCTGACAGGGGGCTTTCCTAAACATTACCAGCACACCTGCACTATACATTTGGGTTTGCCAGGTCTGTCTGGTGTCTTACCCCACCATCTGATCCAACTCACTACTAGGTGGTGATCAGTTGATAGCTCAGCTCCTCTCTTCACCCAAGTATCCAAGACAATCCAGAAGTCCAATAACAGAGCACCACTTAGGTTCAGATTGGGTAGGCTGTTCCTCTCAATCACACCCTTCCAGGTTTCACTGTCATTAATGCTCATGTGGACAAAGTCCCCTAGCAGAATGACAGTCACCCAAATGGCTGCCTTCCAGTACCCCAGCCAAGACCTCCAAGAAGGCGGAATACTCTGAACTGGTGTTCGGTGCATAAACACAGACAGCATTTAATGCATGTGCTCCAACTTGAAGCGTCATGGAGGCTTCAAGTTGGAGAAAACTCCAGAATAGAATAGAGTCCAGCCTCTCTTCAGGACTTTGGTTCTGGAGCCTGTACCATGTGTTGAGGTGAACCTGGCTATATCTAGTTAATACTTCTGTAACTTCCGCACCAGCTCAGGCTCCTTTCCCACCAAAGAGTTTATGTTCCATAAACTTGGGTTGTCCAGCGCTCTGTGCGGCATTGCTATTGTGCTTGGCATGGTGTTCTAAGCAATGTTGCTCGATGGTGTCGCGGCTGCTGTGCAGGCAGTGTGGGACTTGTTTTTGTGCGCCTTTTGGTGGGACTGTAGATGCTACACCATTGGAATGACATCCTGGCCTTTATTTGGTGGACTTTCCAATGAGTTTCTCTCATTTCTCACTTCCTTTACCAGTGAGAAATGAGAGAAACTTTGCAATTTTAGGTTCATCAGAGAGATTAGGCATAGTAGAGAAATACATAGAGCATTGAAGCAGAAAACCTCTACAGGCATGAGCATCACCAGCAAATCTCTCTGGGACAGGTAGCTGGGCTACGGAACTCAGAGATGTCTCAGGGCATGGAAGGAGGGCCTGCAACATAACAGCTGCAAGCTGTGCCATCCATGTGTTGAGGTCCGCAAGCATCTGTTGATCTCCCAACAAACGTCCCTGAGCACTCATTGCAGTTTGTTTCGCCTCCTCGGCTACATCCATTGTAGGAGAAGTATCCTGTCACAGTGCAGGCACTTACAGATGTAAATGCAGAGGAGAGTGAGGAACAAACAGTATCTAAGCCAAATCATGAGACAAGAATCGTGGTTGTGGACAGGTGAGGGTCGGTTGATTGGCAAACAGGACAACATGGACTAGGCAGGAAGAATAGATGAGGAAGGACAGTGAGAATCAGAATAACAATAGGCAGTCAAAAATAAGGCTCGATTTGCACTGGAGAACACAGAATGATACTTTGCAGTGAGTGAGTGTGAGAGAAGGGTTTAGTAGTACAGTGCTGATTACAGATTAACTTCAGCTGTGTTCAATACTCCGGTGACAGGGGACACTGTGGCTAATGGATATTGTAGTCTTGGGTGGCCATGTTTGTAGTTTGTTCAGTGTTGCTGTTCTCAATACTCATACTGACAGAACACCCCCCCCCCCCCAAAGCTACATTCTACATTCTTCCTGGGGTGCCCTCTCCCCCTAGGTGTGGGTTTGTCTGGGTGTTGAGCATGGAATTCCTGCTTTAACAAGGGGTCCAAGATGTCCTTGGCTGCCACCCAGCTTCGTCCCTCAGGCCCATAGCCCTCCCAGTCTGCCAAATACTTGACCTGACCTCCTCTGGGGACCTCTGTACCGGACTATGTTCTCAGGGATACCATAGTATCTGAACACCTGTTGGAACAATAGTTCTGCTGTGGGAATGCGTGGAAGAAGGAAGCATTTCAGTGCCTTGGAGAACCTGTCCATTATCACCATGATGGTGGTGTTGCCCTGTAATGGTGGTAAGTCGGTGATATAATTGATTGCTATGTGTGACCAAGGTCTCTGAGGTACTGGAAGCGGACCAAATTGACCCGCTGAAGGAATTCGTGGAACCATTGCTTGTGCACACTCAGAACATGATGTGATGAACTGGTTGACCTCCGTGGACATGTTCCAGTACTTTGTTCCTAAGCATTTGATGTGTCCAATGGCTGCCAGGGTGTCCTGTGGTGGGAGATGTGTGTGCCAAAGTGATAAGTCACCCTCGGAGATGCTTGGGCACATAAAGAAAGCCTGGTGGAAGACTGGCTGGAAGAGTCCTGGGTTGGGACTTCTTTATTTCCTGATGCAAGTCCCACATAATGGACTGCAAGAAGCATTTGGAGGGGAGAACTGGGTGGGTGGTGGGATCTTGATGATCTGAGATGAAGGTGCGGGACAGGGCATCTGCTTTCGGATTCTTAGAGCCTGGACAAAATGATATGGTGAAGTTAAACCATGTGAAAGAGTGCCCATCTAGCTTGGCGTCGGTTTAGTCTTTTAGCCTTTTTAAGATACTCCAGATTCTTGTGGTCTGTGAGGCTTATGAAGGGGTGAGTGGCTCCCTCTAGCCCGTGTCTCCACTCCTCAAGAGCAAGCTTGATGGCTAATAGTTCATGGCTCCCGACATCATAATTTCTCTCTGCAGCAGTGAGTTTTTTTGGAAAAGAATGCCACAAGGTGAAGTTTTTGTCTTTCACCGCAATGTTGGGATAAGACTCCTCCCACTCCTGTGTCAGATGTGTCAACCTCCACTGTGAAGGGCTTGGTTGGGTTGGGATGTTGTAGAACCGGACCTGATGTGAATTTGTTCTTAAGATGATTGAAGACCTCTTCTGCAGACGGGTTCCATTAAAGCTTCTTAGGTCCCTTCTTGAGCAGGGCTCTTAGGGGGGCCGTGATAGTGCTGAAGCCTCTGATGAAATGATGATAGAAGTTAGCAAAGCCCAGAAACCTTTGAAGCTCCTTTATAGACATGGGAACTGGTCAAGATGTGACTGCACTAACCTTGGAGGAGTCCATGCTAACTCCCTCAGAACTTATTGTACTTTATATCCCAGGAAGGAAATCTGTTTACAGTGAAATTCGCACTTCTCTACCTTGACATAAAGGTGGTTTGCTAGGAGGTGTTGGAGAACTGCTCTGACATGTTTCACATGGATCTTCATGTCAGGAGAGTAGATTAGGATATCATCAATGTATGCAATAACGTACCTTCCTTGCATATCCCTTAATACATTGTTGATCAGGCACTGGAATACACTGGGCACTGAAGCAAGGCCATACTTGAAAAGGTTGGTAGTTGTACTGAATGCCGTCTTCCATTCATCGCCTTTCTTAATTCTGATTAGTTTATAGACACTGTGTAGGTTGAGCTTGGAAAATATTCTGGCAGAACAAAGCTGTTCTAGGGCAGATGGGACAAGAGGAAGAGGATGGGGTACTTGACTGTGACTTGATTGAGACCTCTATAATCTATGCAGGGTCGGAGCCCACCATCTTGTTTCTCCACAAAAAAGAAGCCTGCTGAAGACAGAGACTTGGATGGACAAACATAACCCTGGTTAAGGGCCTCTTGGATGTATTCCTCCATGGCAGCTTGCTCCTTCAGAGAGAAAGGGTAGATTCAGCCCCATGGGGGTGACATACCTAGTAGGAGGTATATGGCACAATCATATGGTCAGTGGGGGAGTAGCCCACAATCTTCCCCTTTTTGAAGACTTCCTGTAGGTCTTGGTAACATTCTGGGATTTGAACCATGAAACTTGGTTGATGAATTTTTACCAATGTAGATGAAATGCACAGGCGTGGATGCAACATGACAGTTCTGAAAACGTGGGAGACCATTGAAGAATTTCCTTATTATGCCATGAGATCAGTGGGTCATGCAGTTGCAACCAGGGAAAGCCAAGAATGATGTCATGAAGTACGATATTAGTGACATAGAGGGATATGTGTTCGGAATGGAGTGCCCCCACCTGGATGTGAATGGGAGCGGTTCAGATGGTAACGAAGCCTTCCCTTATGGGTCCTCCATTGACTGCTCAGATGCTGGGTGGACTCTGCAGAGGGATTGTAGGCAAGTAGTATTTCTCGATGATCGTGCTGCTGATGAAATTCTCCTCTGCACTGAGTCAATAAAGGCAGATATAACATGTGTGGATGACTGCAACCATAACAACACTGGTACTTTAAACAAATAAGCATTAAACTTTCTTTCAGGACTCACCGCTCATGTTGGGACCTCTACTGGGTTAGAGCAAGGTGGAAGAAGAGGGCACTGGTGAATTTGATGTTCCAAACTCCCACAGTAAAAGTAGAGACCTTCCCTTCACTGCCTTTCACATTCTGAGCACTTTAAACGCGTGTTTGAAACCTCCATTGGTGTAGCTTCCTCGGATGGCTGAACAGGTATGGAGGTCTCCTTCAGAGAGGGTCGATTGGTCAACAGTTGGTCCAGTTGGATCGCTAGATCAACGAGAGTCTCTAAGGTTAGCTTTTCATCCTTACATGCCAACTCAGTACCTCAGGACGGAAACCTTGGCGAAACATGGCCTTGAGCGCTGGTTTGTTCCACTCACTTGCCGCTGCCACTGTTCTGAAGTTCAAAGCATACTCAGCAACACTCCATGAGCCCTGCTTCATGTTAAGAAGGATCTCTCCTACCTTGATTCTTTCTGGTTCATGATCGAAGACCTGCTTGAATAACTCGAGGAACTGTTCATAGGAAGTCATGTGATCTCCTACACTGATCCATATGGCGCTTGCCCACTGTAGCACTTTACTAGTGAGAAAGGAGAGAAACTTTGCAATTTTATGCTCATCAGAGAGATTAGGTAAAGAGGAGAAATAAATAGAGCGTTGAAGCAGAAAACCTCTACGGGTGCGGGCATCACCGGCAAATCTTTCCGGGATGGGGAGCGGAGCTATGGCTCTGGGAGATGCCTCAGGGCATGGTAGGAGGGCCTGCGGCATAACAGCTGCAAGCTGTGCCATCCGTGTTTTGAGGTCTGCAAGCATCTGTTAATATTCTCCCAACAAACGTCCCTTAGCGTTAAGTGCGGTTTGTTTCGCCTCCTCAGCTACATCCATTTTAGGCGAAGTATCCTGTCAGAGTGCAGGCACTTACTGATGTAATTGCAGAGGAGAATGGGAAACAAATAGTAACAAAGCCAAATCGTGAAACAAGAATTTTGGTCGTGAACAGGCGAGGGTCAGTTGATTGGCAAACAGGACAATGTAGACCAGGTAGGAAGAATAGACGAGGAAGAGTAGCAAGAGTCAGAATAACGGTAGGCAGTCAGGAAGATAAGGCTCGGTATGAACTGGAGAACTCAGGACGATACTTCGCAATGAGTGCTTGAGTGCGAGGTGTTTGAGTAGCGTTGTGCTGATTACAGATGCACATCAGCTGTGTTCAGTACTCCGGTGACTGGGGGCGCTGTGGTTGATGGGCGTTGTAGTCTTAAGTGACCATGCTTGTAGTTTGTTCAGCACTGCCATTCTGAACACTCATACTGACATTGAAACAGGAAAACAGTTAAAACTGTTACAACAGCCAGTGAATACCAGACTACACTGAAAATAGTTCTGTGAGGAAAAAAACCCCCATTAAAATTGGCGTGAGAGTGTTTGATTCTTTTGCGACTAGTTATGCCAAACTATCTGTCAAAACTGTTCTATTTGATGTCTACGAATGACCTTTCAACACAAGGTAGAACTAGAAATCCATCATTCTGAATTAAAACAGCTGTAATGGGTTGCCTTTGAATTCCTTTGCTGTAGCCAATTCAGGTTTGTTCATGTCGACATATAACCTATATGTTCACAGTAAATCATAATACACGTATTCACCAATAAGCGTCAGTGCTGGATTTGTCCTCATGAGAAAATGTTTTAAACACAAACATTTTAGAATGCATTAAGAAGAAAAAGTCAGGAATGTATTCTGAAGGGAAGAAAAATACAGACTGTTTTTGATTATATGTTTTAATATGTAAATGAGGAACACTTCTTGGATAACGTCTGCTCTGAAATAAACCCATAATAAATCAAAGTGAAATATCAGCATGAACATCTCACACTTTTCAAAGGAGCATTAATTGCATGTACTTAATGTGGAATGCTTTCCTTTTGATTCACAATGACTTTGAATAATCTGAATTTATATAATGGATGGAAATCGTTAAGAAGGAAAATATATGATGGCTGTACTTTAATGGAGATGACATTAGTAATCGGAGGCTCCCTGCAAAGCTGAGGTAATAGTCTCCCTGCACGTATTCCCCTGCTTAATGAAGTGATGGCAGTAAAGAGTAGTTGCAGCTCGGAGAGTGGGGAGGAGAGAAGTCTGTGCTCCTTCACTCCTCAGTGAGTATGTGCTGCAGGAAGCGGGGTCTGACCAGGGCGAGCCTCCTCTTCACCTCCTCTCTGACACTCATGAAGTGAGTACTCTACCTCCTTACCTGTCCTTCATACCTTACCTGTCTTACAGCCTGGCCTATTGTGCTTCTGAAATTGACAAGGAAAACAGAGAAACGCTTTGCATTTAAGACTCCGTTCACTTTAAACATTGGACATTGTTTCTTTTAGCGTTTGTTGGGTCCTAAATTAAGAGGCCTTCCTGTGATACATCCTTGAATTTTTTCCAGATCAGTTTGTGCAACAGGCACGACGGATTGATAGCAAAGGCAAATACAGAGAGAATGATGTTTTACTGACAAATCTCTGAAAGAAGTGAAGCATTTTATTCCTTTTATTTATGGCCATGTTGAAAGAGGAAAGAATGCGTTTTGAGCTGCTTTTTGTCCAATCAGGTGGAATTTAGATGAACATTTTTATATTTTCTGTTTTTTGAAAGTTTTCCAAATAAGAACAGCGTGCAAATGTGTTCATTTGCCATGGTCATTTAACACTGAAAGAAGAAAGATAATTGAGCAATCATGGACACAACCATTATCAGGAAAGGATCTAAGATCTGAGTAGATCTTGCTGAGATCATATTGATGGAAATATTTTCACACACTCTGCTCCAAAATGATGATTAAATGATATTCGAGTGTGGGGCTGTGCTCTCACAGTGACACACTGTGCTTAGATGGATCTTGGCATAGTATGGCCTTGGGGGATTTTTGTTGGGTGATGTAAATGAATATTGGAAATAAGATTATTAGTCAAAAGCAGAACATAGGGGGAACGCGCAGACCTCTTGGCAGAGGCGAGCAGGTCGGGGCCTGAAAGCCGTCAGCTTGAAAACAAGAAGATTGGTTGTTTATAGAAGTTGAAATGTTCAGAAGGAACATATCTTCAAGGCTGATCCCAGGAGCCAGGCCTAATTAGAACCAAATGGATAAAAATTACGACAGTGAAGCCCAACATCTCTATATGAAGCTTGGCAAATTGCTTGCTTATTTTTATCGACTGTAGTCGGTGGCGCATCCCCTTCAAAGCATATGTATGTGTGTGTGTGTGTGTGTGTGTGTGTGTGTGTGTGTGTGTGTGTGTGTGTGTGTGAGAATATTGAGGAGTCACCCCAAGTTTGAGGCCTAACTGAGTAAACATGTTAAAAAATGCACTTATCGAGTCCCAGTCTGCTTTTGATTACAGTCTCAAATTTTTGGTGCTTGTCCTGCTGCCTTTGAGAAACATTACATCATAAATTGATGTGCTGAAATAGAAGGCACTCAAGGGGGTCTTTCCACTCTTTCTTTTGTCGAGTAGATTGGGCTGAAATTTATGAGCATGTGATGAGAAAATGTAGCACACAGGGTTGTGTACATTGTTGACATGATATACTTGACACAGAAGAAATATGACATTTCACATTATCCTTATAATTAGTATTTGTCCTTCATTTATACTCTTCATAAAAAGACTTCATACAGATTTTATTTCTTATTCAGGTATCATTAGCATGAATACAGAGATTAATACAATAGACAAAGGCATCACATTTCCTCCAAAAGATATCATTAAAAAAGATCTACTTGATTGACAGAGTTCAAATTTTAAAGTTATTTTTTTAACTGTATCTTCTGTAATATTTTTGGCTCACTTTATGAGACTTCAAGTCAATATTTCTCATATGTGTTAGACTAAATAATCCAGAGAAAACTTCATTACTGTGCTCTTTTATTACAAAGGTGCAGCAGGTGAAATCAGCTCATGTTTCTGCCTAAATAATTGCCTTACACAAATGGAAA
>JAPEKN010000008.1:2386124-2397868 GCA_028877435.1 Cathorops dasycephalus
CCGGCCACGGGGCTCGAACCCGGACCTTCTTGCTGTGAGGCGACAGCGCTAACCACTACACCACCGTGCCGCCCCCATGTTTTCATGCTATTCAAAATGATGGAGCTGTTCCTGACCCTTCATTAACCTGACATTCTCCATCGTAACAGGTTTCACTGACAGATGCAAATCACAAGACTCAAGAGGCATGGTGCACCAATTAAGAAAAAAAAAAAAGAAATCTGATTTGACTTGGCATGATGAGTGACAGCCAGAAATCTAAAACAGATCTGGTTTTAATCTGATTGGAAAAGGAAGATACAGTAGATTGATACGGCCTGCAGTGATGTGACACAACATTACATGGGAAACACACACACAATGTTTATGATGTTCTGGTTGCTCCACATGCTCGTGTGTTACAGACAGGTGTGACGGATCCGAGTTTTCATCAGCCCTGTGCGTCAGCATCGTCACCATAGTTACAGTGCCAAACACCGGAGGAAGTATTTATGACACGCCTGGAATAAAACAAAGGATCCCGTGCAAAGTCGGCCTTGAGAGTGAGCCGACAGCTGCAGCGCTGCACAGGTGGAAAAAGTGTGTGTTCACATTAAAAAGCCAATACTTCTGACCTATGCGTTACTTCTTTTCTCGTTAGGTTCCTTTATTTCTTACATAAATGTTAAACTCACATATCTGACTAACTGTCTAGCTTTGTATTGAAATTGACAATTCTATGCAAGAAAGAACACACTTGGGGTTGTGCCATTATAGGAAAATAATCAGTGACAGGTTCTGTGATGCAGCCTGAGATGAAATACTGTCAGATTACTTTTACAACCCAAACACTGATTACTTTCCTATAACAGCACATTTCAAAGTGTTTTATTCCTCTGACACCACTGCACTTTGCCCATGATAGTATGTCTAAGTTCCTGTTGCCACTTACATTAGAGCAACTAAAACAGTTGTTCTCTCATTTGTTTTCTCTCTCAGTAAATAATGAAAAAAAATTCAAGCTTGTGATGTGACAGAGAGGCCTTCTGATTTACAAACATTCCCATGGTACAATCCTACAACCCCACTTCCAAAAAAGTTGGAACATAACTAAAAACTAATTAGGTTAATTGTTAACAGGTCAGTAAGATGATTGGGTATAAAAAGAGCATCCCAGAGAGGCGGAGTCTCTCAGAAGTAAAAATGGGGCGGGGTACACCGCTCTGTGAAAGACTGCGTGAGCAAACAGTGAAACAATTTACGAATAACATCACATTCTCAATGTAAAACTGCAAAGAGTTTATGGATCACATCATTTATGGTCCATAATATCATTCAAAGATTCTGTCATGATCTGCCCCGGACTTCCACTCCGGAGATTCATTATCTCCCAGTTCAGCGCCAATCTTGATCCGGGACGGGACTTTTATCTTGCCGGCATTCACTTCCTGTTTGCTCTGCTGTGCATAAATAGACCGTTCTCAGAAGAGGAGTTTGCCAGAACGTCTCGTTGGTTTTTCATGTTGTCTCTGCACCATTATCGCTTCTTGGAGTTTTGCCCTCTGTTTTTGCCTGTTTCTTGTCACAGTTTTTTGCACTACGTTTTTGTCTTTTTTCATGTTTGTTGCACTACATTTATGGGTCAAGTTTTTTGTCTGGATAATTTTTTTATCCTAGCATTTTTTTTTGTCCTTGCCTGCCTCGTTTTTTTCTCTAGTCTTTTGGATTATTTTTGGTTTATTTTTTCCTATTAAATCTTCTTCATTATTGGAGTTACTGGTCTGTGTTCTGCTTTTGGATCCTATTCACCACATCTCACCACCCATAACAGTACGTTCTGGCCAACATGGATCCAGCGGAACTGAACAATCTGAGAACGGTTATGCAGCAGCAAGGAGCCCTCCTCGGGACCCACCAACAGGAACTCACACAGATCACCCAGAGCCTGGCTACCTTGTCCAACTCACTCAATCTTCTAGCCACACAACTCCAGCACTCCCAAGCCATGCCTATCCCTGCCCAGCCGCCTCCTTCTTCACCTCCCGGCACCGCTGCTCGCCACGAACCAAGACTTCCTTTGCTTCATCCCTACAGCAGGGAACCAGGTACCTACAGATCCTTTCTGTCACAGTGTTCACTGATCTTGGAGCTTCAACCTCTGGCTTTCCCCACAGAATGCTCTCGGATAGCCTATACCATCACGCTCCTCACCGGCAAGGCCAGGGAATGGGGAACAGTGGTCTGGGATGCCGACATGCCCTGTTGTTCCAGCTTCAAGGAATTCTCTGAGGAGATGAGGCAACATTCGACCGCTCTCTGTCTAGCTGGGAGGTGGCAAGAGAGCTCATGGAGCTGCGGCAGGGGGTCCTGATCTACCTCAGATTATGCCATCGAGTTCCGGACATTGGCAGCGTCATGTGGTTGGAACGAGAGTGCCCTGGTCGACACGTTCCTACATGGCTTATCTGACGCCATCAAGGATGAACTTGTCTCTCAGGAACTGCCGCCGGATCTCTCCAGCCTGATGGACTTTGCCAATTGTATTGACGTGCATGTTCAACAATGGAGGAGAGAGAAGAGCCGCCTCAACTTCAACCCCTCTCCACCTCCCACCTCATCCGTCAAAGCCATGCAGGTAGATCGGGTATGGGTGTCAGCAGAGGAACGACTGCGCTGATGGAGCACGGCGGCTTGCTTCTACTGCAGTCAGCAGGGACACATCTGCCGAGCCTGCCCACTGAAAGGATGAGCCCACCAGTGAATCGAGGGGCCCTGGTGGGCAATGCTTGGAACCAGTCCCCTGCTGACTGACCATTGCTCCCCGTTATCATCACTCTCAACAACCGGCACCACCATCTTCAGGCGCTTGTCGACTCGGGGGCAGACAGGAACCTGATCTGCTCCGCCACCGCCAAGGATCTCAGAATTCCATTACTCCCCCTCGAGGTCCCTCTCAGCATCCTGACACTCAATGGCACTGGCTTGACCACCATCATTCACCTCCCCACCCCACTCACCCTAAGAATTTCAGGCAATCACTCTGAAATGATACAACTTCACGTCATGAACAACCCTCATGTTCCCATTATTCTTGGATTACCCTGGTTGATGCAGCACAACCCCCAATTAAACTGGACTGACCACACCATCTTAGGCTGGTGTCCTTCCTGCCTGGCCTTCTGCCTGAACTCCGCTCTGCTTGCTGACAAACCACCACAGCCCTCAGCCAGCGAGTTTCCCGACCTCTCTCATGTGCCTCCAGAATATCTGGACCTCAAGCCTGTCTTCAGTAAGACCCGAGCAGCATCCCTTCCCCTTCATAGGCCCAATGACTGCAGTGTCGACCTGCTGCCCAGGACGGCAACACCCAAGGGATGTCTCTACTCTCTTTCCCCCGCCGAGAGACAAGCCATGGAGAAATATATCACGGAGTCTTTGGCAGCTGGGAAAATCTGCCCTTCCTCCTCCACAGCAGGGGCAGGATTCTTCTTTGTGGAGAAGGACAAGTCGCTCTGCCCCTGCATTGACTATCGAAGGTTTAACGCCATCACAGTCAAGAACCGCTACCCATTACCGCTCATGACCACAGCCTTTGAACTACTCCAGGGAGCTAAGGTGTTCACTAAACTGGACCTACGCAACGTCTATCACCTAATTAGGATCAGGGAAGGGGACGAGTGGAAGATGGCCTTCAACACCACCACAGGCCACTATGAGTACCTTGTAGTCACTTTTGGCCTGACTAATGCACCTGTGGTATTCCAGGCGTTAGTTACCGACGTCTTGAGAGACTTTCTGAACACCTTTGTCTTCGTTTACCTGGACAACATCTTGATTTTCTCTTGCTCCCTGGAGGAACATTGGGGTCATGTCAGGCAGGTTCCTCTATGCCTGCTGGAGAATATGCTGTTTGTTAAGGCAGAGAAGAGTGAGTTCCATCAAGGCTCTGTCTCGTTCCTGGGGTTCATCATTTCTCCAGTTAACATCCAGATGGACCCTCTCAAGCTGGAGGCAGTTGCTGACTAGCCCACCTCATCTTCGAGACGAGAGCTCCAGCGCTTCCTGGGGTTCGCCAAATTCTACAGGTGCTTCATCCGTGACTTCAGCATGGTGGCCGGACCTCTCTCAGCCCTGAACTTGACCAAGACCAAGTTCAAGCAGGGCGAGGAAGCAGATAAAGCCTTTTCCAATCTCAAGCACAGGTTTACCACAGCACTCATTCTCACCATACCTGACTCTACCAAGCAGTTTATCGTCGAGGTTGATGCTTCCAAGTCAGGGGTTACAAGGTAATAAACCCATGTTCTGTTAGACTGGCCTTACCACTCACCATGTGACGTGTTCACCCTACCTTTCATGTATCTCAGCTTAAACCTCTGGTCTCCAGACCCCGATGAGTTTGAAGAAGGCTCTCCAGAACTGTGCGGTGAACTAAGGACCCCAGTCTGAAACAATGTCGGTAGGCAGACCATTTGTTTGCGGGGGTATAATAATAATAATAATAATGAGAAGAAGAAGAATCATGATGTATGACGTGTCACAAAACAGAAAAAATGAATCATCAAACGATGTCTGGTTTCATTGGTAATTTTTTTTTATTCATTTATCAATATGATATATTTTTTTTGTTTGTTTATTTTTGGTATCAGTGAAATTGACCATCAAAACAAACCCATAGAAAAATAACATTCCAGAATGGAAAAATGTTCCCTCTTCAAATTCAGATCATTAAATAAATAAATAAATAAATACAAACAAAAACATTTGTAAATAAACAATAAATAAATAAATACCAACAACTCATTAAAAAAAAAAGATACATCATTTTAGTTGATCACCGAAATATTTAAACATGAGTGAGACTCAGGAATCCTCGTCCCATATTTGGTCCAGTTTTTGGACAGTAATAACGCCTGTAGTTAAATGTTCTGTTTCTTCTTCTTCAATAAAAAGTCCTTTTCCCCCGTTGGTCCTGATCAGAGTTCGTGCCTCACATTGGCAGCGATGATGTCCATCGTTACAAGGTGCTGCTGCACCACATTCCTGATTCGCTCCAAAGAGTTTGCGCTGTAGTTCTGCAACACAAATAAAAACACTGAGTGTCATTCAAAAATATATCGATTGTCAATCCTGCGTGCTGTGGCACGTGCACCTGAAGGCGTGCCTCGAGCTACAGGCATGCCTCGTGGACTCCAGCACACGCGCAGTGAACAAGGCGCACCTGAGCTCAATTAAGGAATTGTGTTTGCCTATTTAAGGACTGTGCTGATGCATTTGCATTGCGAAGTATTACGATACACAAGTACGCATTGCCGAGCCTTTCTACCCGTATTCTTGTCTTCCTGTTTCTCGTTCCTGTTCTAGGTTTGTCTCTGATATCCTGTTTGTGCCTCACCTGACCTTTTTGCCTGTTTTCACATTTTGATCTAGCCTGCCGATTCGGACTGTTTGCCTGTGTATGTACTGTATCTCTGTATAGTTTTGCACTTTTATCATTAAACTGAAACTTCTGCACTAACATCTGCCTCCCTCGCGTACCTGACAGAATACGTCGCCTTACAGTGGATGTAGCAGAAGTGTTTCAATACGCGATTCCACGTCGCTTCCAGGTTTCCCTGTCTCAGCCCCTCGCCTCATATTTTCGGATGAAGTCTGACTGGAGTCCCCCGGCACTCTACTACGGAATATATCCTCCTAGGGGAGTCAGCTTGCAGTGTGACTTCAATGAGGACCTCCAAGAGCCCAAGCCACCACCCATCTGCGTAAGCTTCATCTTAATGTTTATTGCTGGAGGAGCATACAGATGGGTGGATTACCTAATTCGAGTCAAGCACCCATGCCTTCAAATCTCAGATCTTCTTTGCCATGCTCGTTCCTTTTCAAATCCCATGAAAATTTTTGGGGAGGGGCAATCATTCTGATGGCCGACACAGTGGAGGAGGCTGTCGCTTCAGAGCTCCCTCCAGTGGCTGATGTAGAGACAGCAGAGGAGGCTGTTGCTCCTGAGCCCCTCTTGGAGGCTGTCTCTCCTGAGCTGGTTTCTCAGCCAGAACCAGCACCTGAATTAATGGCAGAACTAGTGCTGGAGTCTGAGTCTGAGTCAACGCCAGTGTTGGCTCCAGAGTTGGAGCCAGAGCCTGTGCCAGTCAGCTCCAGTGCCAGAGCCTATGTCAGATCCTGTATCAGTGCTTACTCCAGAGCCAGTGCCCAGTTCAGCCAGAGCAACAGAGCCTACACCAGAGTCGGTACCTGTGCGAGCTTTAGTGCTGATGCCAGAACCTGAGTCTGTTCCTGAACATTTGTCAGAAGATGTTGGAACAACCTGTGCCTTAGCCGGCTATGAAGACATCGTCATCCTCCCGCTACCCGGCTATGAAGTCATCGTTGTTCTGCCGCCAGGTCTTATCCAGGACTGAAGCAACATGCTGACGGTGCTCGAGCCCATGCCTGAGTCCAGAGTCTGAAAGCGAGCCAAGTCCAGAACTCGAGTCATCCCCAGAGCCCAAGTCCTCCACAGAAGCAGAATATAGACTGGAGCCCAAGTCAAAACTTGCTTCCAGCCTTGAGCCAAAGTCATCTTCAGAGCTTGAGCACACTTCCAGCCATGAGCCTAAGCCAGATCCATAGCCCAATCCTGAGTCATTTCCTGAGTGGGAGCCAGAGTCCAGACCAAATCTCAACTCGTCTCCAGAGCTTGAATTCAGCACAGAGCTTGAGTTCACCTTCAGTCCTGGATCCGAGCCATGTCCAAGACCCAAGTCAGGTCCAGAGTCTGAGCATGATTCTGGCCCAGAACCCAAGTCAAGTCCCCAGCTCAAGCCCACTCCTCATCAAGAATCCAAGTTTTGTCCTGAGCCAGAGCTCAAACCCCCACTGGAGCCAAGTATGAAGGATTTTCACTCCCATTGGGAGCATTTTGGGAGGTGGTTCTGTCAGTCCTGCGCACTGTGTTGCATGCACCTGAAGGCGTGCCTCGGGCTGCACGTGTGCTGAGTGGACTCCAGCATGTGCACCATGAACAAGGCACACCTGAGCTCAATTAAGGAACTGTGTTTTCCTACTTACGGACTGTGCTGATGCATTTGCATTGCAAAGTATTACGATACGCAAGTACGCATTGCCTTTCTACCCATGGTCTTGTCTTCCTGTTTGTTGATTCTTGTGCCTGTTTCTTGTTCCTGTTCTAGGTTTGTCTCTGATATCCTGTTTGTGCCTCGCCCAACCTTTTTGCCTGTTTTCACGTTTTTGATCTAGCCTGCCGATTCGGACTGTTTGCCTGTGTATATATATCTCTGTATAGGTTTGCACTTTGTATAATACTGCACTTTTATCATTAAACTGAAATTTCTGCACTTACATCTGCCTCCCTCATGTACCTGACATCGATCAACACACATTAGTAAACATCTCCACTCTGTTTCTGTACATTTACAGTTTGGGGTTTTATTTGACAGATTGTGCCTTAAAATTTAGATTATTTGGGTCATAAACATCTGGAATTCCTGAGCATTAAACTTTTCTGAGCACATAAAATATGAAAGTAACTTACAGATTTTTTCAGAATTTCCTTCAACTTCCTGAAGTGTCTTCTCAGTTTCCTCTCACTCCACGAGCGTCCTGATCTTTCAGCATACGCTGCTGTCTGTTTCAGAGGAAAACAGGAAAGTTACTTCACTGAACATCATTATTTCTTTCCTTCAGACTGATTTATAATCTCTGACTTTTTTTAATGATAGTTTTAGTCCCTAATGCCAAGGTTCAGAATTATTCCAGTATATTTACTCTAATATATTAGTAGAAGACGTTTTGCCGTCACTTACACATTGTTTCAGCTCTTTTAACTGCCGGGTATCGAGGATGTTCAGGAAATTATCCAGTGCCCTGCCGTCCCATTTCACTTCATCTACATGAGCCGTGAGAGGGCTGAAGAGAACGATGATCTGCTCCGTGGCCTCAGCCAGAAACCTCACCTGATCTTCTGCCTGGAGGAAAAAGACATGGTGTGAACGTCATGAACAAAGTGAACTGATGCTCCTTACAAAAGCATTCGAACGTGAAGTAGAGCTTCAGTTTAATTTGTAATGTTCGCAGATTACCTTGGCCTTCATGACTTCATTGTACACCAGCCATGGAAATGGTCCTTTCACTGAAGTCATCTCTCCACCCTAAAAAAAAAAAAAAGAGAATGGAACAGTTTTAACACAATGAACGCAGCATCTAACAGGATCAACATCCCAGAAAAAAACAGCGATAAATTTAATCACCAATTCAACTAATAATCTGAACAAATGTCCTCCTGAAACCAATCAGGATGACGGCAGCAGCCGAGTGAATTTACAGAGGAACAGAGGAACGATAACTTGTACATTTACTCTGATCTGCAAACCGAGAACTTAAACACAAACTGTTGCTTCTCTTGGTGCTGAGGTGGAACCATCAAGGACACCTTTAGTTTGGAATGTGGAGGTCAGACGGACGGAGCATGTGGTGTTCATTTAATTTACTTTTTGAACAAAGATTTAAAGCTGCATCGTTGGGACTAAAGATCCAAATACATCCTGAAATTATTTCTGATGAAGGTAAAGACATTCTCTGTAAAGGTACTGAGATACACACTAAAGGTACCTGGCTGAGTACAAAGATGATCGTTCCATGGTCGATTGAACATCACACTGAACACTCTCTCTAAGAGCTCAGATAATTTTAATGTTTTGATGCTTTTTGTTGGAATCTTGACCCAGTTGATGGTACCACTGCAGCACCAAGGAGAACGATAGAACATTTATGTGTTGGTTTATTATGAAGCTGACGATGATGATGATTATTATTATTATTATTATTAATAATAATATATTTATTATTATTATTGTGGAAATATTTGCCTGTCAAGAAAGATACATCAAGTTTTTCTAAAGGTACAGATTTCCACAAGAACAATACGCATAATAAAAATATGCTGAGATCCGTAAACTCGAACATGAACTGGGGTCTGTTCACATCTCAAATCTCGTGTCTCCACAGCTGGATCTCTTTACTGGATAATATTCAATCACTGTCAGCTATTAATAAACTTAAAAGAGCTGTGAAAAGTTCCTTTAGAGTCAATAATTAGGCTCTGTTTCTTCTTTTTTAAATATATTAATTTTATGGAGATTAATGTTATTTTTGGTCATTATCATTTTTTATCACATTATTTATTATAATGGCTTAATAAATGTTTATTTAAGAGTTTTTCCCCAGAGCCCTACTGATAATCATATTGTATGACGTAGGTCTTCTGAATAAAGATTCTCGTTATTATTATTATTATTATTATTATTATTATTATTAGTGATAGTGATGTTAGTGATGTTGGTGATGATGTCAGTGATGTGGTCAGTATTTTGAGCCCCAGGTTCGGAGCAGAAGTCAGAGACAGAGTGATGGAGTGATGGAGAAATCAGGGCCCCTGAGGGACTCACCATGTCCTTGAGCAGTGAGAGGCTCGAGCGGCTCTTCATGCTGTACTGGCTCATCATCCAGTCGCAGGCGTCGCAGCGCTCGTGCACGATGAGAAAGAGCAGGAAGTAAAGCGCCGTCCCCGACTGTCCGCTCTTCATGTTCCCGCTGGCTGCTCGGGGAGCTTTTTGGCTTCATGCTGCAGCTCGCTGGATTTATCCGCAGATATGGAAAAGGAAAACGAAGGGAGGCCGGAGCTCCAATTTCGAGTCCCGGGGCCCAAAGTAAAAGCCCCCGCGCTCCTTCACCCCCCCCCCCCCCCTTTCGCTTTCACTTTCCTCTCAGCCCTCAGAGCACCGCATAGCACAGGAAAGTTCGGTCCAGAACCGCACACTAACCCCTCACACACCATGGTACCGGCAGCACACAGCTGTTTTGGACCTGGAGCTGATTTGTGCCCAGTTGACTCTCCGGCGCGCTGGAATCCGCTCCAGAGGGCCCCCAGTGTCTCCTGTAAGACTCCTCCCTGTGGAGTGAACAGCAGCAGGGCCCACTGAAGCACACGGGTCGAACCGATCAGCACATCTGATCCAAACCAAGCCCAAAGAGTTACAGCTCACCTGCGGGACACAAACAACCAGAAACACAGAACACACACACACACACACACACCGCTCACTCGCTTCTCAGCGCTCGTCGCCGCCTCCTTCGGTCACGTGACCCAGGGGATGACGACACCCGGGATTCCTCCGGTGACGAAACAAAAGTGCACACAGCTGCAGGCAAGAGCAAAGTGACATTACATCACTTCCGGAAACTTTCCCTGACACAACCACAACATAATAATAATAATAATAATAATAATAATAATAATAATAATAATAATAACTGGAACACCAACTCCAGAAAAGTTGCGACACTGTGTAAAACATCAATAAAAACAGAATATGACAATTTGTAAATCACTGATAATAGTAGAAAGACAACATATCAGATGTAGAAACTGAGAAATTTTATTGTTGTTTTGAAAAATATATGCTCATTTTGAATTTGATGTAAGCAAAACACATTTTGAAAAAGTTGGGACAGGGGCGTGTTTACCACTGTGCTGCATCACCTCTTCTCTTAACAACGCTCTGTAAACGTTTGGGAACTGAGGAGACCAATTGCTGTAGTTTTGAAAGAGAAATGTTGTCCCATTCTTGCCTGATCTAAAATTTCAGTTGCTCAGAATTTGGGGGTCGCCTTTGTTTTATTTTCCCTTCATAATGTGCCAGATGTTTTAAATGGGAGACAGGTTTGGACTTCAGCAGACCAGTTTAGCACCCTGACTCTTTTACTACAGAACCATACAGTTTTAATATGTGCAGAGAGAGGCGTTGTCTTGCTGAAAGAAGGAAGACTTCCCTGAAAAAGATTTTGTCTGGATGGCAGCATATAGCTCTGAAACATGTTTATATTATTCAGCATTAATGATGCCTTCCCAGATGTACAAGCAACCCATGTCATGTGCACTAACGCCCCCTCATACCATCACAGATGCTGCTTTTGAAACTGTGCACTGATAACAAGCCGGATGGTCCCTCTCCTCTTTAGCCTGGAGGATGTGGGGTCCATGATTTCGAAAAAGAATTTCTGCTTTTGATTCGTCAGACCTTGGGACAGTTTTCCACTTCGCCTCAGTCCATTGTAAAAGAGCTCAGGCCCAGAGAAGGTGGCGGTGTTTCCGGATATTGTTTATATCTGGATTTAACTTGCATTTTTGGATGCAGTAATGAAGTGTTTTCACAGACGATGTTTTTCTGAAGTGTTCCTGAGCCCATACAGTGATTTCCGCTACAGACCCGTGTCTGCTTTTAATGTAGTGTCTCCTGAGGGCCTGAAGATCACAGGCATCCAGTATCAGTTTTCAGCCTTGTTTCTTGCATACAGAGATTTCTCCAGATTCTCTGAATCTTTCAATGATATTATGGACCATAGATGATGTGATCCACAAATTCTTTGCAGTTTTACACTGAGGAATGTTATTCTTAAATTGTTGCACTGTTTGTCCATGCAGTCTTTCATACAGCAGTGAACCCCTCCCCATCTTTACTTCGAGAGACTCCGCCTCTCTGGGATGCTCTTTTTATACCCAATCATGTTACTAACCTGTTGCCAATTAACCAAATTAGTTGGGTTTTTTTTTTTTGCATTACACAACTTTTTCAGTCTTTTGTTGCCCTGTCCCAACTTTTTTTGAAACCTGATGCTGACATCAGATTCAAAACGCACATATATTTTTCGAAAAACAATACAATTTCTCAGTTTCAACATTTGATATGTTG
>JAPEKN010000008.1:13567690-13578003 GCA_028877435.1 Cathorops dasycephalus
ACATTCACACCTACGGTCAATTTAGAGTCACCAGTTAACCTAACCTGCATGTCTTTGGACTGTGGGGGAAACCAGAGTACCCGGAGGAAACCCACGCGGACACGGGGAGAACATGCAAACTCCACATAGAAAGGCCCTTGCTGGCCACGGCTGCTCGAACCCGGACCTTCTTGCTGTGAGGCGACAGCGCTAACCACTACACCACCATGCCGCCTCAACATAGTTAACAACTTATTAAAACTATATCACCTCATTTTGCCAGCCAGAGTTGCACGATATCTAGAAATCGAACTTTCTGTCTCCGCTACCGAAGCAGCTTCCACTTTTCAGTCACTACTGCTTCTTTTAAGTGTATGTATTCTTGAAAACTTCTGTCCTTTTCTCACCCTTGACAGTACAATGTGTGGGTTTTTATTTATTTATTTATTTATTTATTATTATTTTTTATATATTTTGTTGATTGACAAACACAACAAGGCCCCCTTCCTCCCCTCCTCCCCCCTTAATCCCTCTTTCTTTGTTCGGCGTGACGCTTAAAAGCAGAGGCTCAATGAAAGATGTCAGCAGTCAAATTTCTGATTGGGTTATTAAGTGCGAGTGCCGTTACGATCGTCTGCCGGCTCCTTGACGCAGATGGAGGGGAGGGAAAAAAAATTGCCAAGTCGGGCCTTGATGCGCGGACAGTGACACGCCGGCACGCGTTGCCTGTCACACGCCACGTGGCGTCAAAGGCTGAAGAGACATGTTCGTTTTAGTGTCAGCTTCTGCCCATCTTTCTGCGAATGGCTCTTTCTCTCTCTCTCTCTTTCTGTCTTTCTCTCTCTCTCTCTCACTCACTCACTCACTCACTCACCCTTTCTCTCTGTAATTATAGTGAAGAAGAAAGTTCTCTTTTCTTGTTGTTTTAATGTGATAAGCTGTCGTAAGTGCTGCATTGACTTGAGGGAATTAGCCGGGCTGCGCTCCTCCGGGCGAATATTCCTTTCGCTGCAATTTCCGATAACTGAGTTATTTGACAGTTTGTAATGTTTATTTCAATGAGTGCTGTTGCTTTACGGCGCCTGCTTGATTTCTCAGCGGGCCTGATGGATTGATATCGGTGAAAAGTTTAAAGCCGAGCTCAGATCAGCCTTCAGCGGTGTCACGCCAATTAAGTACTTAAATGAAGGATTAGTTACTATGATATGAATATATACTGTACACTTGCTAGACATTGGTTCATATTAATAAAAAAATGTAAAAAAATAAATAAATAAATAAATAAAAAGTAACCACACCTCCTTTTACACAGGCGTCAGTCAGTCACTCGCAGCTGCTCCTGAGTCTCTCCCCAGCTTCTCTTAGGCAGCCATAAATGGCAGCTAACAAACATCAGGTATCACGTCCGGTCTGATTACAGTATGCTCAGTAGCACGCTGTTTGAAGTTGACAGCACATCTGCTTGGAGCGCCTGAGACGGATCCTGGCATCTAGGACAGATAGCTGCTGGTGGCTCGCTGAGATAAAGGAGCAACTCTCAACACAGTCTGTCTCATTCTCTTCTCTTCACTATCTCCCTGAGTGCGTCTCCGCTCTCTCCGTCTCCTCCTCTGCTCCCGCTTTTCCTCCTCTGTCTCATCCGATTGCCTTCAAACTTGTACTGGCTGATTTTAGAGATTCAGCTGTGTTGTGTTGGGTTCGAAATGGCTGATAAGAATAAACTCTCTCAGATATACTTCTTGCATCAGGAGAAAAGGGTTTTTCAGACCTGGACACATTCTGAACACAGACGCAGAGGTGCATTGATGTGTTTTTCAGTGCTCATTTTGTTTATCTCCTGATGCAGATCGAAGCCAGCTGATGAAACAGAAATTTAATCCAACCATTTCTCATTACCAACTTGGTCTCATGGACCTTTATTCACTTTCATTACGCAAATTAAACAAGTCATGTATCTCCCGTGCTCTTTCCCTCTCTCTTTCTCCATCTTCCTGGCTGCTGTGACAGTGTGCTATTATTCGGTTTTCTGTCACAGCTCATGTTGCATACAATACATGGAAACAGGTTTTTTTTTTTGGTGTGTGTGTGTCTCGAACCCATACATTTGAGAACACTGGTGTATTTCTGTGCCATTTCGACGACTAAACGGCAATATCTCAATTTGGATGTATGTAATAATAGAAAGAGAACTTTATTTACCAACAGTCAGCTAAATCATAAAGTTGCATCATTTAATAATAAACCTACTGTACATGGCATTTCTTTAAATAGCGGACTTGATAACATTTGTTAATGTTCCATCTATCCTTAAACAATTAGAGTTCATTTAAATAGTGGGGTTTCTTTTGTGCTTCAGCTGATTTCCATTTAATTCAACATTCACGAAGCAGTAATGAATGGATATCAGAGACTAATTAAAAGAGACTGAATGTACTGCGAGTTTTACAAATCTCCTGACTAATTGATGACTAACTGTGGTTTTATTTAAGCTCAACGCTATATTAGATCATTGCATGAAAACAGTATCTCAAATGAACTTTAATTGTCGGCAATAAAATGAATCACACTTCAGACTTCATTGCACTCGTGGCATCATAACAACTGCTCTTAACGGAAAATAAAATGATTTACAGCTTTCGAATTTAGTCCATTCAGATGCTAAATGTTCTCAGTCGCAATCAGAGTGGAAGCCAGTCCCGGTTTTCCATCATTCCCTGCTCTCACATTCGGAGACATGCACATACACTGAGGCTGCACACACGGTGGACTCCCAGAGATTTAGTACAACATGGACCGTGACAACAAGACATGTCATTTCCACTCGTGCTTCGGCACGACACACTGCAAGAACTTCGACTACTGCTGCCAACTACACTGTGTGCAGCACCGCATCTTTGGCAATAACTCAGATGCAGTCTCCTGCCCAGAAAAGCCTGACTTGAGTGGCACAGTGGTGGGGGAAACTGGATCAAAGTCACTCACAGACTGTGCCCTCTAACTATGAGGGAGAGAGTCAGAGAGAGAAATCGTACTTTTTTTGTCGGTAGTATGACTTGCCTGGTAAATGGGGCAGATATGGAGACATAGTGATTAATTTGAGATTTCTGTGACCTTGTTTTAATCAGACTGTAAAAGACGTGATCAACAATTGTATATTCTTACCATAACATTATCTGTCCAGTAACTCCATAGTAATAAGATCTGTAGTATTGGGATAAAAATGCTGGTTATTCACATGATAAATGCTCAGTACAAATGGATTTTGCTTTCTAATTTTCAGCTAGGCACACCATGAAGCTTTTTTTTTCCAAACACCTGTCTGATCTCATTTTTTTTATAATGTTCTTTTTTGCTGTTGTCCCTGGTTTTCATCCTCAAGGGGACTTATTTTTCTTGCTCATCCATGCTCTTCTTTACCCTTGCTGAGCTGTAATATTCGATAGCTTTGTTAGTCTCAGCAGTGAAGGGTACTATCTATCATAGTCAAGATATGGATGTTTGCCACTTTATAATTGCAAACCTGTGTCCTCTGCCAGGACTATTGACAAGAAATCTCTTTAGGATCATTATGTAGGCGTGCAAGCACACATGCAGGAAAATTTCATACATCAAACAATGCCTTAGAAACCTCAAAATAACTTTCAACAACTAAATCCATTTTGAAACTTGCATTTTCTCTCTTTTTGCACCTTCTGCTTCATCATCATTTTTTCTCTTTTTTTTCTGCTTTGGGTTTTCACAGCCTACGTGCCTGAGGACGAGCTGAAGGCAGCCAAGATCGATGAGGAGCACCTGCAGGATGATGGCCTCTCCTTAGATGGCCAGGACGCAGAGTACCTGTGCAACGAGGAGGAGGATCCACGTGAGCAGCTGAGCTACCAGAACTCCCCTCTCAGCAATGGCACCAACCCTGACGCCGGGTACGGCTCACCCCTTAGTGACACCAGCGATCACCTGGCCGACTTTAAAAGCACCTCCTCCAAAGAGGGCCAGGAGAAGGATGAGACTGATGACATGGAGACAGAGCCTGGTCTTTCCGTGCAAGACAGTTTGGCAAAGATGAAAGCCGCCTATGCAAACTTGATCTCGAATGCCTCGTGGTCCAGCATCACAAGAGACATTATAAAAAGCAAACAAGTTAATTTCAGCAACAACAGTACCACAAGCAACCACAAGGGGAGCAATAGCATTATGAATAGTCATGCAACTAACAGTAACAGCAGTGGAAGCAGTAGCATTAGCACAGCTAGTGTTAGTGCCACAACCAGCACCATCCCGAGCAACACTTCTGCCAGTGCCACCACTTTAACCAGTAATAGCAATGGGAATGTAAGTGGTACCAGTAGTGGAAGTGTCTCTTATGACTGGCACCAGGCTGCACTTGCTAAAACATTACAGCATACACCATACCACCTTCTGCCAGAACCCAGTCTCTTCAGCACAGTACAACTGTACCGTCAAAACAATAAGCTGTATGGGCCGGTATTTACTGGTGCCAGTAAATTTAGATGCAAGGACTGCAGCGCAGCTTATGACACACTTGTAGGCCTCACAGTACACATGAACGAAACAGGCCATTACCGTGATGACAATAAAGATCAGGAAGATGACATGGGCAAGAAATGGTCCAAGCCAAGGAAGCGTTCCTTGATGGAGATGGAGGGCAAAGAGGATGCTCAGAAAGTCTTAAAGTGCATGTACTGCGGACACTCGTTTGAATCTCTGCAAGACCTAAGTGTCCACATGATCAAAACAAAACACTACCAGAAAGTGCCTCTCAAAGAACCAATGCCAGCTCTTGCCTCAAAGCTGGTGCCCTCTACCAAAAAACGAGTCTTTCATGACCTAGTGTCCCCTTGCTCACCTGAATCCATCACTAGCACAACAGGTGCTCCACTGGCAGAATCCACCCCCACCAAAGACCAAAAGGTTACAAATCCCTATGTTACTGCTAACAATCGATATGGCTATCAGAATGGTGCAAGTTACACATGGCAGTTTGAAGCCAGAAAAGCCCAGATCCTCAAGTGTATGGAATGTGGAAGTTCTCATGATACCTTGCAGCAGCTTACAGCTCATATGATGGTGACAGGACATTTCCTAAAAGTTACCAACTCTGCTTCAAAAAAGGGGAAACAGTTAGTATTTGACCCAGTGGTGGAGGAAAAAATTCAGTCCATTCCTCTTCCACCAACCACCACACGTCTACCAGTCCCAACTATCAAGTCACAAATTGAATCTCCATTACAGACCTCTATAACTGAAGAAAGGAAGGATTCACAGGAGGAGAAAAAAGAGATGAATGAGCCAGAGAAGAAAATTAAAGAAGAAAAGGAGGACCCATCTGACAAACCAGAGAACTCTGAAAAACCTGGCCAGTACAGATATCTCCGAGAAGAGGATTTGGAAGAGACCCCGAAAGAGGGTCTTGATATTCTCAAGTCTCTAGAAAATACTGTTTCTAGTGCAATCAGCAAGGCTCAGACAGGTACCCCTACATGGGGTGGATATCCGAGTATCCATGCGGCCTACCAGCTCCAAGGGTCAATGAAGTCTCTCTCTGCTGTCCAGAGTGTCAAAATGCAACCCACATTCAGTGCTAGTAGCTTGAAGTCTCTGTCAACTGAAACCAGTGCCCTCATCCATTCCCCGGGAAGCCCATCCCCACCCCCAAACCATAAGAGCAATGTCTTAGCCATGGAAGAGTTAGTGGAGAAAGTCACTGGAAAAATTGTGTCTAAAAAGGAGAAGGAGGAGAAGCCTTGTGAACGCATCCCAAAACATGTCTCTACACCATCACTATCACCTGTACCCAAGGAGAAAAAAGACTTCCCACAGCCAACTGATCTTAGCAAGCCTGCAAAGAATGGCATTACTGAGGAGACTGAGTCAATTGGTAAGGAAGGGGAGCAAGTTGAGAGTCATGCTGAAACTATAGACAAGAATGGAATGGACACCCTCAAAACACAAGTTACTAATGGGTGCAGTAGTTTGGGAATAATCACTGACCACTCACCAGAACAGCCTTTAGTTAACCATCTTAGTGCACTGCAGTCCATCATGAACACTCATTTAGGCAAGGCATCCAAAACTGTCAGCCCATTATTAGACCCATTAGCAATGCTGTACAAAATCAGCAACAACATGGTGGAGAAACCTTTTTACAATCCAACTCAGGTTAAGCACGTTGAGTCCATCAACAGATGCTACGACAACGAAGACCAGCCAATAGACTTGACGAAATCCAAGAACAGCAATGGACGTCCAAACAACAGCTCCTCCACTGTCATAAGCAACAGTAGCAACAGCAGCATTCCTAACAGTAATCGACCGATTCTTTCCAACTTATCTGAATCGTTGTCTTCCCCTTTGAGGGAAAATGCCTTGATGGACATCTCGGACATGGTGAAAAACCTCACAGGCCGCCTGACACCAAAGTCATCAACACCCTCTTCTATCTCTGAGAAGTCAGAAGCAGATGGCAGTGCTTTTGAGGATGCTCTGGAGGACTTCACCCATGTCCAAAAAAGGAAAGGGAGGCAGTCTAACTGGAACCCTCAACACCTGCTGATCCTACAGGCTCAGTTTGCATCCAGCCTTCGTGAAACTCCAGAGGGGAAGTTTGTCATCACAGACCTGGGTCCTCAGGAGCGTGTACATATCTGTAAGTTCACAGGTCTCTCAATGACCACAATCTCTCACTGGCTCGCCAATGTGAAGTACCAGCTCAGGCGGACGGGCGGAACAAAGTTTCTAAAGAACATTGACTCTGGCCAGCCTCTGTTCTTGTGCAGTGACTGCGCCTCCCAGTTCAGAACTCCCTCCACTTACATTAGCCACTTAGAATCCCATTTAGGCTTCAGTTTAAAGGACCTGTCAAGGTTGTCTATAGACCTTATGAGAGAGCAGCAAGCAGTCACGAAAATGATAACGGACAAGACTTTCAGTTCCCTCGGCTTGAACGAGGACGACTCTAATTCCATCTATCAGTGCAAACTGTGCAATAGGACCTTTGTCAGCAAACATGCAGTTAAGCTGCACCTCAGCAAAACGCATGGCAAGTCTCCAGAGGACCACTTGATCTTTGTGTCCGAGCTTGAAAAGTTAGATAAAGCATAGAGGAGCAGGCCAGTGGCAGTGAAATGACTGACTTGAGAATCATTGCACTACATCACTGTTCTGCACTGCATCTGAACTGAGCCTTCAGTCAAAATTGATTAAACTTTTGTTGTGCAACTGCCTGACTGGACCATGATCTGTCTCCTTTTTTTAGTTGTTGCTGTTTTTTTTTTCCACTCTGTTGATTTCTATATCTTACTTTGTATTGTATTTATATATGTGTTAATTATGTGCATGTTTTTTCCCCTAGTGATTTGAGATTTGAACAAATTTTCCACTGTTTGTATTTTGTGGAATTGAGAATGAGACCAGCATGGTATCCATGGGCATGGTCAAAACAAGGCTGTAATACATGAAAACAAGGAGTAGCGCGTGAATTTTGTTGAATCGATCATCTTTTATTCTTGAAATAACTGACAATTTCAGCAAACAATGTGCAGAAGCTATAAAGAATATATATATACAGTATAGAGTTATTGTTTTCAGCTCAAATTCCCAAATTTGACTTTCTACCAACAATACCAACATCCCATTAAATCACTGAAAATGTACAAAAGGCAGCATTGTATCTTTAAAACCTCAACAGGTTATGATTAACTGGCTGCTTCAGATGATACACTTTGTGTTTCAAATGATTTTGTTTGAACATCTTTGTTAAATCAGTTGGTTTTGTTGTTAAGTATCTTTTTTTACTGTAGCAATTTGGAAATGTATGCTTTGGTACTGACTTTTCTCTTTCTATAGGTTTGCTTCGATTTCAACTTGTAAAGACTTAATCAAATCCTTATATACAGTACATATATATTTAAATGATCTGCAATGATGTACATGTACATTTTTCCATCATCATATCTTGCCAGTTGCCGCAGCTTTGTTTGTATGGTGTGCATTCTTTTATATTGTCATTTTATATATAGTAAACAAAAAGGAAATAATATGTAAATAGATATATATGCAGACAGTATGTGAACAGTAGCGCTGACGTTCATCCTTTTGGTCCTCCAGTGTGGTTAATATTAATTGGTTTGATGGAATGCATCCTCAGATGCACATTATGCCTGAGTGAAAAAGAGCAATGCACAACAGGAAAACCAGTGCATTTCAATGTTTTTAATCATACCATTGTGAAATGTCTCATCAGCTCATAAAAAAATATTGTTTTTGTCTCTCAATTGTAAAATAAATCCTGACATTTCTTGACAGAGTCTCCATTCTTTAATTATTCAATCCAGATTATGTGATTAGGTGATGATGCCTTTTGCAGCAAGCAAGAGCTTTTGAGAAGGTGAAATCTAGTATATTGGAGGGATCGTAAGTTTGCCCTGATGTGGGAACCCTTAAATCCTTTGAGAAAAAAAAAAAAAATCTATCCATAGGCCATCCATAGAAATCCTGGTTATACAACGTATATCTGCTCGATAGTAAATTCAGAATTAGTCCTAGTGGGGTTGGAAAATTTTGAATTGGTCCTTGAATCTCAGCAAAATGTTAGCAATCGTCTTCAGTCAGAAGAAGAAGAAGCCTTTATTTATCACATGTACACTCAAGCACAGTGAAATTCGCCCTCTACATTTAACCTATCTGAAGCAGTGAACACATGCATGCACACACACAAGTGAGCAATGAGCACACACACATACCCAGAGCAGTGGGCAGTTAAGCTACAGCATCCAGGGAGCAGTTGGGGGTTGCTCAAGGGCACTTCAGCCCATGGCCATCCCATGCTAACCTAACCGCATGTCTTTGAACTTTGAGGGAAACCAGAGCACCTGGAGGAAACCCATGCAGACATGGGGAGAACATGCAAACTCCACACAGAAAGTCCCCCTGATGGCCGCTTGCTGTGAGGCAACAGTGCTAACCACTACACCACCATGCCGCCCAAGCAGTTTATCGTGGTCATTGTTGTGGTGGATCTGGAACCTATTCCAGGAACATCGGGTGTAGGGCAGGAATACACCCTGGATGAGGCAAAAATCCATTGCAGGGCACCATACACAGATTCACACACTCATCACACTTAGGAGCACTTTCATATAACCAGTCTACCAATTGCAATGGTTTTGGGAGGTAAGAGGAAAGCAGAAGATCCGGACAGGACCCTGGAGCTGTGAGGCAGTAATGCTCCCAGCCATACCACCATCCCACCCTGCAGAATGCAATGTTCAATGCGAAAATCTTGGGGTTTTAGCATGAATGAGCCAGAGAGTGTGTGTGCCAGCATTGAGCATAGAGTTGCTTCATTATTAGATATTATTTCAGTCTAAATTTTCCAGTACGTTTTCACCTTTGTGAAAGTTGTCAATTCAGCGTTAAAATATTTGTTGTATGGAAATGAGGGAATGTTTCCAGGGACAAATACTGCCTCAAACACTCATTCACCAAAAATAGGAGGGGGGAAAAATCCTTTGGATTTAATGCACCTCCATTAAACGTGTCTATCCAAGACTGCAGGCAAGAACAGACACAGATCTAGATCCCTCTTTTGTTAAGGAATTTAACACAGTCCCTGTACATATTCTATGTAAATTACTATAATCACAACAAATGTTACAATGCAAGTAGCTGGAGAGCCAACAGGGACATCGGCAGATAGATGCCATTTAAGCAGATTTGCATAACTTTTGCCTAGTCCAACAAATATTTTCCACTGGGTATTTCTCAAGGTTTTCTGACTTTATAGGAAAATGTCCAGTATCTTTTGGGAATCTAACAATTTACTCTTTTCAACTCAATTACTGGGTGATTATGCCTATGGACACTGGGGCTTTAGATCGTTCAAAAACCTAAGGGAGCCAGTGACTGATATACGTAGTGTTTGTGCAATAATCTAATCCTCCATTTGCAGCAGCTTTGGGGAGTTGCCATGGAAAACCTCTTGTTAGTTGTCCTATTTGAGAATACAATCTCACTCAAATTGGCATGTTTTGATTTCCCAGTAGTCCCATAGTGTATATGCTGAGCCTCAGCGTCGAAGTTCTGCTTTTCTTCAATTACTGCAATTTGTCATTCAAACAGCCCTTGCTGCAAGAAATTACTTTAGATTTTGTCAGAAATCAAAACATGCACGTATAAAAGAACATACATTTTACAATCCAGGTCAGAAAACTGTGTTGTAATAAAATTGTTTTATTTATTTATTCATCTCATTATCTCTAGCCGCTTTATCCTGTTCTACAGGGTCGCAGGCAAGCTGGAGCCTATCCCAGCTGACT
>JAPEKN010000008.1:22908926-22918998 GCA_028877435.1 Cathorops dasycephalus
CTTTTTCACTGCTACAGTGCTGATATTTTGGTCTAGTTAGAACCCTGGAACCATGCTATGGTTGTAGAGAGACAATATTCCGAGGCCCTCGTTTAGTGATATGTGAGCCATCCTTTTGTGTATCAGTGATATTGGGACACTGTGTGAAACGAATGTTGTACAATACCAACTTGTTAATTGGATTTTTGCTGAGAAATCTGTAGCTCAAACATTGATTTCTCTAATAAACATTAAAAGACTGTAATAAACATTTCTGTAATGATTTGCTTTCCAGGAAGAGCTTACTCTGACTGGATTGACATGATTTGTTACTGAAATATAGAGAAGCAATTTGTAAATTCTCTTCTCTTGGGCTTTTGGCATAGCTATTAATCTGACTGATGAAATTACTACAGGAGACACTGCAGTGAAAACAATAATCATAGAGTAGATTCACCAGAGGCTCACTCTGAACAAAGCCCAGTGCCAGTCATTAGAGTCATTAGCTCTTGAAATAATGAACTAATGAATAAGCTGGAGATAAGCATGATCTGCAACTGTGTCATGATTGCGTATTGCAGCTGAAAATCAAAGATGAGTGTTAGGTGAGGGGGGAAAAAACTGAGCACAAAGACTTAATTTATGGTATATTATTGAATGAGGGTGTTTACAAAGCAATCAATATTCATTCACTTTGGAAATATACTCATGACTATGTGTCTGTTTCTGCAATAAACCTTCTTTGACTTGCAAAAGGACGAGACTGGTGTTGGTGTTTGTCATTTTTCCATGACAAATCTTGGCATCCCTGGGTGCACTGCATGACTTCTGTGGTCTTCTGGTTGGAAAGCAGACTGGAGGATGCTCGTGGAGAAACAAACATCCACCCTCAAATCTCGCATTCTTCAGAGAGGAGGCTGTGCGCCCTTTGCCATGCAGAGATGGGAAATGCTACAGTCCACCATTAAATAGGTAGGAACCACTACAAAATTAAAGGAGTACTGAAATTACTGATCAATGTAGTTTAATGTTTGTGTCATGGCAAAGATGCATCAGTGAGGAATCAATGATCTAGAAACTGGGTTTCTAAGATAGAAGTTCTGGGAATTTCGACTTCCACAATGGCCGAGGATTAAGTTTCCCTTAGTTCTTGAGAAAACTAAGGATTTATACTGACGGGTATAGCTTATGGAACTACGGCAAGTTGGTTAAACTAATGAAAGAGGTAGTTTGGCTGAATGACATAACTTGTGACAGGTAGTTGCCAGCAAAAGACGGATCCGCCATTGACTCTCAGTCATTGAACATCACCCATGACACGTTAAATTGTTCCTCCATCGATAATAAGAACATCAGACTCATACTATATACACCGATGTGCTCTCCTTTGTCTACTCTGATATCTCTTCGCTTTCTTCTCACACATTCTTGCAAGGTGCTGTGTGTGTGTGTGTGTGTGTGTGTGTGTGTGTGTGTGTGTGTGTGTGTGTGTGTGTGTGTGTGTGTGTGAATGCAGTGTGGGTGGTGCAAGTTTTATATGCCGTGAATGCAAGTTTTATTTAATTATTCTATGCATACAGTTGTAATAAGATTTTCCCTTTGTAACAAAGAGTCAAGTAACTTGAAGTAAAATGGGTTTGTGCCATAACAAAGACACTGAAGACACAACACAGCACACGATAAGGTGCTCTGGTTGTTCATATGATAGTCCTAACATAACATTCATAAGAGTTAATTATGAGGAAGACTCTCTAGCACAGTTTGATATCTGAGTAAAAGAATGTGGGTTTCCTGAAAAGGGAAGTTTTAGTATGAGGCAGTTGGAAAAGTTGAAGAAGGCTTTAGATAAGAAAGAAAAGAAGAAAAGACCAGGTATTTTTAGCAAACTGGAAAGCATTTGGAGAGTGGCAGAGTGAGGCACATAAGAGAGAAAAATGACAGGCAGGGCCCTCATCTGTTTCTCAGTGTTCTAAGTTGCAGGCTGATCCTGACCTCAACTCCGCCCCGCCAACACGACCACCACCACAGCCTGATGAGAATGACCCAACACTTCCTGTTACAACATGACCAGTAGCAGAGGGAGGAGCCCCAGTCCTCACATCGCCTACGCCCAGAGCATCTCCCCCGCAGGCTCCGGCACAGTACCCAGTCTACCCAGACCTGGCAGAGGTCACAGGTCCACCACCCAGATACAACAACCGCCCCATGACACCTTGTCAGAGCAAGCCATCGCTACTGATGACAAGGAAACAGAGAAAAGCTAAAGAGTATTTAGCAGGCTCACATCCAGAGGATAATGGCGACGAGGTGTTGAACATGCTGATGATGGAAGTGGCAGGGACAGATGGGCCTATGCAGGTTCACCACCCATGGACTCTGGCAGATATCAAGGAAAGCATGACACACCTCCCTAACGTGCATGAAGTGGAAGGAAGGAAGTTTGGGGAAGAGCTGTTGATCTTTTGCAGAGAATTTAGACCTACCATACATGAACTGAGATGCTTACTTATGGCCAAGATTGGAGATAGATTGGAGCAAAGTCTCTCAAGAGTACCCAACTGAAGACCTCAGACTTGTGGAGCCCGAGTGGACTCAGGCAAATAATGCACCATATGTGGGAGCCATTAACGTGCTCAAGATACACTGGGAACAGGCCTTCCCAGTGCGAATGGACATGACAAAGATTGCAACGTGTAGGCAAGATGAAAATGAGACTGTGAGTCAGTATTTAGCTTGCCTCATAAGAGTGCACAATGCCAATTCAGGACTGGAATGCCCTGACCAGCTGTCCACAGGCGAAACCCCGACAACTGCCTGGGAGGCCCACCACAGGAACAACTTTCTTAATGGTATGAAGCCTGAGATAGCTGCAGCAGTAAAACACCAATGCATAACATGGGACACTGGCATGATTGGCACTATTGAGCGATATGCTTTCCATGCAGAAAAATGTATTTGAGAAGGAGAAAGAAGGAAGACAGAGAAAAGGGAGAAGGACTTACATACCGTGACTCTGGCTATGTTCCAAGGAGGGCAACCTGACACATTGACACAAGGTGCAGGGCAAGGCCAGAATAACCCTAGAGGCAGAGGAAGAGTTAACAGATCTGATCTGGTGTGTTACAACTGTGGAAGGATAGGATACTTTGCAAGAGAGTGTATATCAGAGCAACCCAAAGCTGACTGATGGGCGGGGGAGAGGGACAGAGAAGCAGCTGAGAACAGAGGAGGTAACACACAACATGAAACCAATCAGGTAGTTCACATTATACAGGAACATCCACCTCAGCCTAATCGCACAGACAACATTAGACAGCTACAGTACATGACCTCCAAACACAGCAAGGTGATGAAAACTTATCTTTCCTTAAATATGCAGCCTTCCCATTTACTCAGCTTCTGTGCATGCCATTGACAATATGGGGAAAAATTTTTAATTTCCTGGTAGATTCAGGAGCTACCCACTCAGTCATTAAACAGCAATAATTGCATTAACCATTTGAACTAAGTTCTCAATCAATTTGCACAATTGAGGCAACAGGCCATTCAGTCATAGAAAGGTTCTCAAAACCTGTGTCATGTCAGGATGAAGATGGACAGGAGGTGGAGCACTCATTCCTGATCTCCTCTTCCTACCCAGTTAATTTATTAGGGTGAGATTTAATGTGCAAGTTTGACTTGGTTCTTACATCATCCTCAGAGGGCATTACAATACCACTGTGTTTTTTACATGAACAAAAGCTCCCTGTTTATGTATGAGTGGAAGCTCTGTCCAGACACCTTTAATGTAACTCAATACCTTGTGCAGCAAGCACATGACAGAGTTGTAGCACACGTTGACTATATGGAGCATACGGACCTTCACTGCACAGCCTACGTGCATGATGGAAAGGATGCTGCATATGAGTATGGTTTAAAGACACCGGCGTGTGAGAACATATTCGCCTTGGAGATTTATACTGGTCAAAAGAACATTGTGTATGTTCTGTTGAATTACAACACTGTGCAGGCATTTGTGCCTGGATTCAATTGAAGGGCACAACCAAATTCCCTAGGTGCTGCCAAAAGGAGCTGTTTGGCCCATCATCCACACCCCACACTTTAGCCAAACCAAAGGCAGTCCCATGGAAGGAGGTGGGACATCGGCTTCGAGGGTGTGTGAGTAAGAGAGCCTCTGATTGGGTTAGTACAACTGATCCTTCGTATTTTATAATCCAGAAAAGGATTTCTTTAAACAATGTCTTGCTATGCTAGTACATGCACAGCATAGAGCTCTCCACGTGCTTGGTGGGGGTTTTTGCAAGCGTTTCAGAAGACGTCTCCCCAGCCCAAGTCCATTGTAGGCTGGTAAAGGTTCCACCATAGCTCTGGGCCACAGGTAAACACGATGTGGGGTTTAATGAAGCATGCTGAACCAGTTGTGATAACTCCCAAGTCAGATTTTAGACCTAGACAGACACAGTACCCACTAAAGCCAGAGGCCATAAAAGGCCTTGAGTCTCTGTTGCAGGCAGGAGTAATTGTCCTTTGCCTAGACTCACCCGTGCGCACTCCTATATTTCCTATAAAGAAAGCCAGAAAACCTTCCCAACCTGATGAGTGGTGTTTTGTACAAGACTTACAAGCAGTGAATGCAGCTGTCAGACAGCATGCACCAGATGTTCCAAACCCTTACACTATTCTAGGTCAAGTGCCACCTAATAGCAGGTGGTTTTCAATACTGAACCTAGCGAATGCATTCTTCACACCCATGACATGGACCCCAGAAGCAGAAAAGGCCTTCCAGGATTTGAAACTAGCATTGCAAACCATCCCAATGCTGGGTCTGCCAGACCCACTCAAACCTTTTGTTCAAACTGTTGATGAAGAGTGGCTGTATGACCCTTGTTCTTTTGCAGAAATATGGAGACAGACTTGTGCCAGTAGACTATTTCTCTGGGAAACTGGACCCCATGGCAGCAGGTCTTCCCCTCTGCCCCAGAGCTGTAGCAGCAGCTGAAAAGGCCATAGCGGCTTCCTGAGATCTGATAGGATACTCTAAATTGACCCATTTGGTCCCACATGCAGTCTCCATGCTTCTGCTAGAATAGAAAACTTCACACTTGTCAACATAATGGTGTTCTACATGGTTATGTATATATAATAACACAGTTCTGCTTGACACGCCGAACATAACAGTAAAATGTTGTATTGTCCTTAACCCTACTACTTTGCTCTTTACAGAGGAGGAGGATGAACCACATGACTACGTGGCTCTTACTAATCAATTATGTTCCCCTAGGTTGGACCTCAAGGACAAACCACTCACAAATCCAGACATGATTCTGTATGTGGTTGGGTCAGCATCACGACACCCAGAAACGGGTAAAAATTAAGTGGGCTATGCTGTAGTTTCAGACAAAGAATTAATCACAGCAGGAGCATTACCTAGTCACTTGTCAGCTCAAGCAGCAGAGCTATATGCCTTGATAGAAGCATGTAAACATGCAACAGGTAAATCAGCCACTATCTACACAGACAGCAGATATGTCTTTGGTGTAGTACATGACTTTGGCACAATCTGGAAACACAAATTTCCTGACCAGCTCAGGCACACACATGGTCCACCACAAGCTTGCTTCTGACCTGCTGGATGCTGTCCTACTCCCATCTACTCCTGCTATATGCAAGTGTGATGCACATACTAACAAATCTGATCTAGTCTTTCTAGGTAACACATGAGCTGATGCAGCAGCAAAACTGGCAGCCACAAGGACCCCAACTTCATGATTGCTTTCAACCTTTTACACCTCCCTTACAGGTTTCTGACCTCCAGCATGTGTACATGTGTGAAGCTGAAAAGCAGAAAATGGAGCATGTGCGAACATCAATTCCCACCTGCTGTGCTTCTGTACTCCACCCTTATCAGGGAATTGTTAGTGATGCTGAAATCCAGGAGTACAGAAGGGAACCACCACATGGAGTCCTCCCCATTCCAAGAGCTCATCCATGCCCTCACTACCGCCTAGTAGAACCAGTATCATGCGCTGATTGCCCACGGGAAGGAGCAGGAGCAACACTTTGAAGCCTTGATGCTGGCCCAGCAGGAAGATTGCCAGGTGTTCAAGCATCTGCTCACGTCAGCAGGTGCTTCGACCAGCACCATGGCGGACCCTCCTCACACCACCCTCACAAAGATGGGCCCACAGGATGATCTGGAAGTTTTCCTCACTCTTTTCAAGCAAACGGCCAAAATATGGGGGTGGCTGTTCGAGCAGCATGCGGCGCACCTCCTCCCACTTCTGACTCACAGCACTACAGCTCCCTGCTGACAGCCAGCTCAGGTATGCTGACCTGAAAGCCATCCTGCAGCATGTCAAGTGCTCCCGGGAACACCACCAGCGCTTCCGAATGCTGATGTTGGAGGTTGGCCAGCCGTTCGCATTCAGCCAGCAACTCCAGGATGCCTGCCAGTGGTGGCTGAGGGCAGAAGGCTGTGGTGCTGACAGGATCATCGATCTGGTGGCACTAGAACATTTCCTCTCAACTTCCAGAAGGAACAGCAGAATGGGTCCAGTGTCATCTGGCATCACTAGAATGAGCCATCAAGTTGGTGGAGGACCATCTGGAGGCGGTTCTGATGGCAGGCAGATGAGGTGCCTTTCATGTGTTCTTCCCCCCCCCCATTCCCCTACTGTGGAGGCTGCGGCTGGCACCTCCCCAGTTGGCCCGTTGCATCTGTGGAGTCCTCCCACTCCCATGTCTGTGTCCCACCCCACCCCCACCCTCAGGTGAGTGATGACCATAATGCCAGTGTAGAGGGAAAGCCTGGATCAGTGTGCTGGCATGGTGGGGAGCTAGAGCATCTCCCAAGCCAGGGCTCCACAACGGAGGTGGGAGCTGTGATCCACATCCCTGATGCACCAGAGACCACCCCCAATTGGGCCAGAATGTATCACATATTGGTAACCATTCACAGGGATACATATTACGTGTTTGTGGATTCCGGGTGTAATCAGACTTCAATCCACCAAAGCCTGGTTCAAGGTGAGGCATTGGGGACAGCACAGTCAGTGAAGGTGTGTGTGTGTGTGTGTGTGTGTGTGTGTGTGTGTGTGTGTGTGTGTGTGTGTGTGTGCATGCATGGGGATGTTCACAACTACCCTCTAGTGTCTGTCCATATTCTATTTCAGGGCCAAATAGAGTAAAGATGGCAGTTAATCTTCATCTCACCCACTCACTGATTTTTGGGAACAGATTGGCCAGGGTTTTGAACTTTATTGGAATACGTAGTCGGGAGTGGGTCCTGCCATAAAATGTCATTGGGGGGGATCACAGTGTGGCATTGACTGGAGAAGCTGTCATACAGCTGTCCATGTCATCACCGCATCAGGATGATGCGAGGGGAGCAGCCCTCTCCTGCTCTTGGGGGTTCCCTTGAGGATTTCCCTTTAGAGCAGGCACATGATGAAACTCTGCAGCATGCATTTGACCAAGTGAGAGTAATCAATGATCAAACTCTCCAGCCAAATGCAGCACCCATCTTCCCGTTCTTTGCAATTAAAGATGGACTGTATTGAGTGATGCAGGATACTCAAACCGGTGAACAAACAACTCAGTTGTTAATCCCTAAGAGCCATAGGGAACTCGTATCCCATGCGACTCACTCTAATCCCATGGCTGGACATTTAGGGAAGGATAAAACACTAGCTCGAAGAATGGCCTGGTTCTATTGGCCAAGGATTCGCAGGGACGTTCGTCAGTGGTGTGCGGCATATTGCAAATGCCAGTTAGTAAATCCCGCGGCCATTCCAAAAGTGCCTTTGCACCCTCTCCCTCTAATTGAGATCCCCTTGAAAAGAATTGGTATGGATCTCGTTGGGCCATTAGATCGGTCAGCACAAGGATATTGCTTTATTTTAGTTCAGGTGGACTATGCAACATGATATTGCGGAGAGGCACCGCTTCCAGATATCTCAACATGCAATACTGCAGAAGCACTCTTCTGTATTCTTTCCTGGGTTAGGATTCCAAAAGAAATCCTGACAGACCAAGGCATTTCGTTTATGTCTGTGCGAGCTGTATGGGTTATTGGGGATTAAATCCATCTGCACCAGCATTTATCACCCACAAATGGATGGTTTGGTAGAGGTTCAATCAAACACTTACAAACTTCTGAATTAGATTAAGTGAGGATGCACATAACTGGGATAAATGGCTCGAGCCCCTGTTATTTGCAGTATGAGAGGTCCCACAAGCGTCCATGGGATTTTCCCCATTTGAATTATTATATGGGCATAAGCCACGTGGCATCTTGGACGTGCTATGGGAAAATTAGGAGGAGGGACCTTCACCTAGTAAGAACGAAATTCAATACATTCATGATGTGTGCACAAAACTCCACACCCTCACTCACTTAACCCAGGAGAATTTGCGGCAGGCACAAGAACGTCAAGCCTGGCTGTATGACGGGCATGCGCTTTAGAGAGTTCACTCCAGGAGACAAAGTATTCATATTATTGCTCACATCGGGTTCCAAATTAATCGCCAAGTGGCAAGGGCCCTTCAAGGTCACACGGCAAGTCGGGGACGTTGGCTATGAGGTGAGGTGAATGGATAGGGGCAGGGCTCTACAAATATACCACCTCAACCTATTAAAGCATTGGAATGAGGGGGTCCCTGTAGCATTGGCGTCGGTAGCTCTGGAGAAGGCTGGGGCCAGAAATAAAAATAACCCAAACCCTCCGGTCCCGGCCACCTCTCATCTACCCAACTCGCAGAGGTAGCCACTTTTTATTTGATGTTGGATTTGATGAAGGGATATTGGCAGATCCCCGTGACTCCTCTTTCCCAAAAGAAAATGGCTTTTTCCACACCATTTGGATTACATCAATCTGTCACGCTTCCTTTTGGGTTGTTCGGGGCTCCTGCTACATTCCGGCGGCTCACGGACAAGATCCTCTGCCACCACACCCATTATGCAGCAGCTTACTTAGACAACAATTATATACAGCAGTGACTGACTGCAGCATATAGAACACAGAGTTGCTGAGGTGGGTGTTCCTAGATATATAGAGTTGCTGAGGTGGGCGGGTGTCACAGCCAACCCGAAAAAGTTTGCAATTGGGTGGGTGGAAGTACAGTTTCTGGGTTTTTCTGGGTCAGTATTGGGCAGGTGGGTCCCCAAATTGACAAGACAACAGTGGTTGTGGCCTGCCCAAGGGCAAAGACCAAAAAGGCTCCTGGGGCTGGCTGGCTACTATCGCAAGTTCATACCTAATTATTCAGACATCACCAGCCCACTGACTGATCTCACTAAAAAGGGAGCACCAGGTCTAGTCCAGTGGACAGAGTAGTGCCAATAGGCTTTCACCAGGGTAAAGGCTGTATTGTGTGGGGGGCCACTCTTACGCTCCCCTGACTTCTCTCATCCCTTTATTTTACAGACAGATGCATAGGACAGAGGGCTGGGGGCCATTTTTGTCCCAGGAGGTGGAGGGTGAGGAACGCCCTGTGCTGTACATCAGCCGCAAGCTCTCTATGCATGAGAGTAAGTACAGCACCAATGAGAAGGAGTGCTTGGCCATCAAGTGGGCGGTCTTCACCCTCAGATACTACCTGCTGGAGTGCCCTTTCACCCTCTCTGTTCAGACCACATGCCCCTCCAGTGGCTCCACCACATGAAGGATGCCAATACGCAGATCACCCGTTGGTATCTAGCCCTCCAGCCATTTAAATTCGAGGTGATCCACAGGCTGGGGGCACAGATAGTAGTGGTGGCTTCCTGTCCTGTCAGGGGAGTCTGCTGCAGGACATGGAAGGAGAGCTTCCTGAAGTATAGAAAAGGACCTCACCAGCCCACTGACTGATCTCACTAAAAAGGGAGAGCTTCCTGAAGTATAGAAAAGCTCTTAGTGTTGCTAGATCAACATATCTCTCCTCCCTAATAGAATATAACAAAAATAATCCTAGATTCCTATTTAATGCTATAGCAAAATTAACCAGGCCCGGCTAGTGGCTAGTGTGTCCACCTCTCAATCGGGAGATTGTGAGTTCTATTCACGGTCGGGTCATACCAAAGACCATCATAAAAATGGTACCTACTACCATCTGG
>JAPEKN010000008.1:29209875-29221194 GCA_028877435.1 Cathorops dasycephalus
ATTCACACCTACGGTCAATTTAGAGTCACCAGTTAACCTAACCTGCATGTCTTTGGACTGTGGGGGAAACTGGAGCATCCGGAGGAAACCCACGCGGACACAGGGAGAACATGCAAACTCCGCACAGAAAGGCCCTCGCGTAGTATTCTGTTGAAGTACCAATACTCAAATAGCCAAGGAACAAACCAACCATATAAAGTACAACTAAGAGAACTCAAAACAGCTAACCCCAGGATAGACCGTACAGCCTAGGTTGATCTAGACAAACACAGTTACACAGGGGACAGGGAAGATGGGGAGAGGTGCAGCCTGAAGAGGCAAGTCTTCAGTTTGCACTTGAAGGTGGTCAGGAAGTCAGCAGTTCTGACCTCAATGGGAAGGTCATTCCACCAATGGGGAACCAGGACAGCGAGTAGTCTTGAGCGGGCTGAGCAGGAGCGGAGAGGGGGAGGAGCCAGGCAACCAGTAGTAGCAGAGCATAAGGATCTGGCTGGCATGTAGGGATGGAACAGACACTGGAGGGATGCTGGCCCTAAGGATAGTATCTCAATGGGCTGCGACAGCTTGCGACAAATTGCAAACGTGATTCGCGAGAGAGTTCAAAAGTGTCTTGAAACATTCGCGGGGCTTCTCAATTTCCTCACGAGTCGCAAAGTGTCGCTCCTTCATCGTTGAAATTTTGAACATGTTCAAAAAATTGGTGTGACAAAATTTCTCTCAAAATAGCCACAAATGCGTTGCTGGTGTTGCAAAGCCATCACAAACCCTTCTCAAGTCAGTTTCCGTGAGGCTTCCTCTACTTCCATGCCTGCTGAGGGAAAGCCGGGCTGCGACAGCCTGTGACTAGTTGGAGAGACAACAATTGTGGTAAAATATGCAAATATCAATTCAGTGTGATTCCAAGTGAAAATTGTCGCTATTTCGCATATTTTATCGCAATTGTTGTGTCTCCAACTAGTCGCAGGCTGTTGCAGCCCAGTGAGATACTGGTTTAACCCCTTGAGACCCTAGTAAGCTATCACCAATGTCTTAAATTTGACGTGAGCTGCGATAGGTAGGTGGGTTGGCAAGCAGAAGGGTGACATGGGAAGAACGAAGGAGGTTGCAGACCAGGTGAGCTGCAGCATTCTGGATGAGCTGCAGGGGTCTGATGGCAGAAGCTGGAAAGCCAGCACAAACAGAGTTACAGTAGTCCAAGCAGGAGAGGATCAGCACTTGTACCAGGAGCTGAGTAAAGTAGACGGTAAGAAAAGGGCAGATCCTTCAGATATTGTTGTGGAGAACTGCCTTGATGAAGAAGTACTCCGTCTTGAGCCAACTGACATCAGGAGGACGCTGCTCATAGTCAACCAATGGAAAGCTGCAGGTCCTGACAACATACTCTATTGTATTGTATTGTATGTAGTGTATTCTCAGGGAATGTGCAGACCAACTATTGCATTGTCATGCTCCGCCCCGGACTTCCACTCCGGAGATTTATTATCTCCCAGTTCAGCACCAATCCAGATCCGGGACGGGACTTTCATCTTTCTGGCATTCACTTCCTGGTTTGCTCTGCTGTGCATAAAAGGGCTGTTCTCAGAAGGGGACTTTGCCAGAATGTCTCGGTTTTTCACATCGTCTCTGCACCATTATCGCTTCTTGGATTTTTGCTCTCTGTTTTGCCTGTTTCTTGTCACAGTTTTTTGCACTATGTTTTTGTCTTTTTTTCATGTTTGTTGCACTACATTTTTGTGTCAAGTTTTTTGTCTGGACTATTTTTCATGTTAGCATTTTTTTGTCCTTGCCTGCCTCGTTTTTTTGTCCCTAGTTTTTTGGATTATTTTTGGTTTATTTTTTCTTATTAAATCTTTATTATTGGAGATACTGGTCTGTGTTTATGATTTTGGATCCTAACTCACCACATCTCACACCCTTAACAGTACGTTCTGGGCAACATGGATCCAATGGAACTGAACCATCTGAGAACGGCTATGCAGTAGCAAGGAGCCCTCCTTGAGACTCACCAACAGGAACTCAAACAGATCACCCAGAGCCTGGCCACCCTGTCCAACTCATTCAACCTTCTAGCCACACAACCCCAGCACTCCCAAGCCGTGCCTACCCCTGCCCAGCCGCCTCCTTCACCTCCCACCACAAACTGAGACTTCCTTTGCCTCAGGCCTACAGGGGGGGAACCAGGTACCTGCAGATCTTTTCTGTCACAGTGTTCACTGACCTTGGAGCTTCAACCCCTGGCTTTCCCCACAAAATGCTCCCGGGTAGCCTATACCATCACGCTCCTCACCGGCAAGGCCAGGGAATGGGGAACAGCGGTCTGGGATGCCAACACGCCCTGTTGTTCCAGCTTCAAGGAATTCTCTGAGGAAATGAGGCAAACAATTGACCATTCTCTGTCCAGCCAGGAGACGGCAAGAGAGCTCATGGAGCTGCGGCAGGGATCCTGATCTACCTCGGATTATGCCATCGGGTTCCGGACGTTGGCAGCATCATGCGGTTGGAACAAGAGTGCCCTGGTCGACGCGTTCCTACATGGCTTATCCAACGCCATCAAGGACGAACTTGTCTCTCGGGAACTGCCGTTGGACCTCTCCAGCCTGATGAACCTTGCCAAATCATATTGATGTGCGGGTTCAACAGCGGAGGAGAGAGAGGAGCCGCCTCAACTTCAACCCCTCTCCACCTTCCACCTCGTCCGTCGAACCCATGCAGGTAGATCGGGTACGGGTGTCAGCGGAGGAACGACTGCACTGACGGAGCACGGGGGCTTGCTTCTACTGCAGTCAGCTGGGACACATCTGCCGAGCCTGCCCGCTAAAAGGACAAGCCCACCAGTGAATCGAGGGGCCCTGGTGGGCAATGCTCAGAACCAGTCCCCTGCTGACCGACCGTTGCTCCCCGTTATCATCACTCTCAACAACCGGCATCACCATCTTCAGACGCTCGTCGACTCGGGGGCGGACAGGAACCTGATCTGCTCTGCCACCGCCAAGGATCTCGAAATCCCATTACTCACCCTCAAGGTCCCTCTCACCATCCTGACACTCAATGGCACTGGCTTGACCACTATCACTCACCTCACCACCCTGCTCACCCTAAGGATTTCAGGCAATCACTCTGAAACGATACAACTTCACATCATGAACAACCCTCACGTTCCCATTATTCTTAGACTACCCTGGTTGATGCAGCACAACCCCCACTTAAACTGGACTGACCACACCATCTTAGGCTGGAGTCCTTCCTGCCTGGCCTCCTGCCTGAACTCCGCTCTGCCTCCCACCAAACCACCTCAGCCCTCAGCCAGCGAGTTTCCCGACCTTTCTCATGTGCCTCCGGAATATCTGGAACCCAAGCCTGTCTTCAGTAAGACCCGAGCAGTGGCCCTTCCCCATCATAGGCCCTATGACTGTGGTATCAACCTCCTGCCAGGGACGGTGCCACTCAAGGAACATCACTACTCTCTTTCCCCCACCGAGAGACAAGCCATGGAAAAATCCATCACTGAGTCTCTGCCAGCTGGGATCATCTGCCCTTCCTCCTCCCCAGCAGGGGCGGGATTCATATTCATGGAGAAGAAAGTCACTCCACCCCTGCATTGACTATCGAGGTCTCAACACCATCACAGTCAAGAACCGCTACCCACTACCGCTCATCGAGGTCTCAACACCATCACAGTCAAGAACCGCTACCCACTACCGCTCATCGAGGTCTCAACAGCCTTCGAACTACTCCAGGGAGCTAAGGTGTTCATTAACTAGACTTATGCAATGCGTATCACCTCGTTAAGATCAGGGAAGGGGACTAGTGGAAGACGGCCTTCAACACCACCACAGGCCACTATGAGTACCTCGTAGTCCCTTTCGGCCTGACTAACGTGCCGGTGGTATTCCAGGCATTGGTTAATGATGTCTTGAGGGACTTTCTTAACACCTTTATATTTGTTTACCTGGACGATATCTTGATTTTCTCTCACTCCCTGGAGGAACATCGGGGTCACGTCCAGCAGGTTCTTCAATGCCTGTTGGACAATAAGCTGTTCATTAAGGCAGAGAAGAGCGAGTTCCACCAAGGCTGTGTCTCGTTCCTGGGGTTCATCATTTCACCAGCCAAGATCCAGATGGACCCCCTCAAGCTGGAGGCAGTCGCTGACTGTCCCACCCCATCTTCGAGACGAGAGCTCCAGCGCTTCTTGGGGTTTGCCAACTTTTACAGGCTTTTCATCTGTAACTTCAGCATGGTGGCTAGACCTCTTTCAGCCCTGACCTCAACCAAGACTAAGTTCAAGTCAGGGGAGGAAGCAGAGAAAGCCTTTTCCAATCTCAAGCACAGGTTTACCACAGCACCCATTCTCACCATACCCAACTCTACCAAGCAGTTTATCATGGAGATCGACGTGTCCGAATCAGGGGTCGGAGCCATCCTATCCAAGAGGGCCAATGACAGCAAGGTCCACCCATGCTCCTTCTTCTCCTGCCAGCTATCCCCAGCTGAACGAAACTACGACATCAGCGACTGAGAACTACTGGCTATGAAACTAGCCTTGGAGGAGTGGAGGCACTGGCTCGAGGGGTCTGACCTCCCATTCCTAGTCTGGACTGACCATAAAAACCTGGAGTACCTCAAGTCTGCCAATTGTCTCAACTCCCATCAACCCTGTTGGTCTCTCTTCTTCTCCAGGTTCAACTTCATGCTCTCCTACCGCCCAGGCTCCAAGAACAGCAAACCCAACACCTTGTCCAGGATGTTCTCTTCCCACCAAGAGGAGTCCAAGCCACCCAAGACTATCCTTCTTCCACACTGTCTGGTGGGAGCTGCTATTCTAGAAGTTGAGATGCTCGTGCAAAAGGCCCTGGAGCAGGACCCTGGTGAAGGTAACTCCAAGAATATTCCTCATAACCATCTGTTTGTTCCCTGTCATGTGCAAACTCAGGTGCTGCAGTGAGGTCACGGTTCCAAGCTGGCCTGTCATCCAGGAGCCGCCTGAACGCTGGCTCTCATCCAGCAGCACTTTTGGTGGCCATCCATCCAGGAGGACGTCCAGGAGTTCGTGGTAGTTCGAGTTTGCAGAGAATGGCAATGTATTGTTACTGTGGCAGAAGAAGAAAAATGGATCAGTATCATGTTCCAAGTTGAAAAGTGTATCGTGACAAGATATTTTTTTCCCATTATAACAAGATATTTTCACATTATTATGATAAACTTTTCTTGTTATAACATAAGTTTGTATAGTGCAATTACTTGAAAATATCTGGTTAAAACCTGAATAACCTCTGATCATCACAATAAACTTTTCACCTTGTGCGATACTGATCTGTTTTTATTTTTCTGATGTGGCAGCAATACACTTTCATAAAAGAGAGATGATAGCAATATGTCAGTATTTTGTTTCTGACAGATGGACAGCAGACAGGTCAAAAGATCACACATGGCTGCTTTAATATTAGTTTAGTGTGATAATCTTTTTTTTTTTTCAGCTGTTCCTGTTAGGGGACGCCACAGTGGATAATGTCCCTCCATCTCCTCCTGTCCTCTGTATCTTCTTGCTTAGTGTGATAATGCCAACTGTAAATATTTAACTAACAGAGTGATAGTTTAAGACCAATAAAAGCATGTTTACAGAACTTATTACATTAGAGCCAACACTACCATGTATATAAACAGAGTTTTTATAGTGTGTGTGTGAGAGAGAATGAGGATATCCTGTTCCTGTTTCCTTTGTAACTGTTAAAGTAAATTATTTGCTGCTGAGATCATGATAGAAGTTAGTTGCCATGGAAACAACTAACTGTAGGTTGAGCTAGTCGCATAAAAATGGCTCAGATTGTTGATTATTTTCAACAAAAACACATGTGCCACTATTATTGTAACAGTTCCAGTTGGTGTCCACTTTAATATTGTCCTAACAGTGTAAATTGACATTTTCAGGTGAGTAGCTATTTTTTTTTAATAACCATTCCCTGACTTATAAAGGTCAACACACTTCTCACGCATTTGGTTTGTGTGTTCTTTTCTCTTTCCCATGTTGATGGATGACTAAGGGAAGTTGTCCTTTGTGTCACCTCATATTTGTACCCCAGTTAATCAGGATATCATGGATTACAGCTTGAAAGTTCCTCCACACTCCAACCAACTCAAAAATGTACAATTTAAATGGGAAATATGCTTCAGTTACATTGTGTTCACCATCATTTCCGGGGGTGCCAATAATAGTGGTACATGTGCTTTTGTTGAAAATAATTTTTGATGAGGGATTTGGTTTTCTCTGAATAAATTCATTTTAATTAAAGGTTGAATTTCTCATTTTTTTCAGCATGAGATGAGACTTCACCAAAAGGCAGATTTTTTTCGATTCCTTTTTAGTCATCTTTAAAAAGGGGTGTCAATAATTATGGATGGCATTTTTATATAAGTAACAGCAGTGGGCTAAGAGCCATCTCCAGTGTAGGCGCTCCTTGCTGTGCTGTGGTACTGAAGAAGACAGTTCCTCGTTCAATGCACTGAGAGTGAGCAGCAGCGGTTCAGCACTATCAGCTGAACACAGCACCACACACACACACACACACACACACACACACACACACACACACACACACACACACGAGAGGAGGTGTGGTTTAATACAGTGTGGCTGGCAGGCCCTAATTACTGCGCATACATTCAGCCTCCTGGAGCTCACCTCAGAGGATATAAAGGCTGTGCATGACACAGCAAGGGAGTGCATCCTTCTAATGCTCAAGTGTGTGTGTTTCTGTGTTTCTGGACCTTCTCACTGGGAAGGAGGAAAGGCTGCCAGCAAGCCATACAAGACTCCAGCCTTGCATCCCTCACTACAAGACACTATCCCCTGCTTCACAACTCTGGATCCACTACAGCTCTCCTGCTATGCTCACTGCACAACCTCACTCAGTGAAGGAAAGAATAAAAATCCCACCTGTTTTGCACCTCACACATGTCATGTGTCTGTGTCTGCCACTGTCACAAGGGATCCCTCACACTGGTGGAGAATATGAGCAGGTGACACAGACTCTGGTGGCCCAGCAATGGACCCTGTATTGCTCCACCTCCTGGATGTCAGCTTGCAGCAGGGACAACTGTTCCAGGAGCTGGGCCACAGCCTTCATGCAACCACGCAGGAGCTCCTGAGCCTAAGACAGACCCCACCAGCAGCCATGGCCCCCCTTCTCAACCCTGCCTGCAATGCTCATTGCCTGCTGATGATCACTGTGGAGGATGATGTGGAGGCATTTCTAGGAATGTTTGAGAAGGTGACTGAATGAGAAGGTTGGCAGCCCTGGGCCTGGGCTCAGATCCTCACCCCATTTCTCACTGGTGAAGCACAGTGGGCCTACCATTTCCTCCCCCTGTTCAAAGTGGAGGATTACAATGTGCTCAAAGAGGAAATTCTGGCCCTCCCCCACCCAAGCCCCCTCCAAATTCCACCAATGGCATTACTGGCCAGGGCAGGAGCCCTGGATGCAGATGCACCATCTTCTCCAGATGGTGCACTCAGCGGTGGCTCCAACATGATCAGCTGACACCCCCCCCCCCCAGGAGATTGTGGAGTGGGCCACCCTCAACCACTTCCTAAAGGGTCTCCTGGGGAAAACCGTCGAGCCGTAGAGATGAAAGCAGCTTGAAACCCCAAGGACATGGTTGCCACCCTGGAGTGTGCACTAGCCACCCTTGAGTTGGGGAGGGAAGAACCCCGTTCTGGTTGGAGCCCTGCTACGCCAGCCAGCACAAATCTGCAGCACTGCGAAGGGCACTGGAGGAACCTGTGCCACAGTTTTCTCCCAGGGATGAGCCCATGCCCACCAAGTTGGAGTGCCACCATACCACCAGACCTCTCAAGCCTTAGTTGGTGGGGTGTGCCCTCCACACCAGGCATGAGCCACAGGGTCCCACCATCATCCTCAGACTGAATGGCATTCCTGTGTCTGCGTTCCTGGACTCTGGGAGTGCCATCACCCTGGCTCATCCCTTGTCCTTAACCAGGGCCTCACCAACCTGTGGGAAGCTGGCCATATCTGCATCCATTGGGATGTAAGAGAAGTTCCTGCAGTGGAGGTCCAGATCATTGGCCGAGGAGGTGAGCAGTTCATTCTGGCTGGATTAATCCCTGATCTCTCTGTGCCCCTCCTTGTAAGCCAGGACTGGCCAGAGTTTCCTGCCACCATGGCTGCCTCAGGACAGAGGAGGAGGAGGAGGAAGCGGAGCACCAAACATTTGCCGCAGCCTCAGCACGTTCTGCCAGCTACCTCTGGGACCATGCTCTTGGCTAAGTGGGAGTCAGCAGCTGTGGATGCTGAAGCCAAAGGTGAGCCCTCCTTTCTCGCTAACCCTCTCTCTGATCTGTCCTGACAGGCTTTAGGAGAAGTAAACTTCAGGAGGGAACAAAAGGAGGATGACCAAATGAAGCACTGCTGGGGCCAGGTGCTACAAGTTGACAATGAGAGCCTACACCCTGATGAGGAACTGACCTCAACCTACTTTCTGGAGAAAAAAACAGGGCCTGCTATTTTACCACAATAGGACTCCACTTCTTGACTTTTGTGCACTGCATGAATATGTTGTTGGTGGAAGCTTATTCGAACACAAGGACATCCACAAAGCATCCTGGACCTCACCAAAAGGCAGTACATCCACTCAGACCACATTTGCATCAACAAATGCTGGAGACAATTCTTGATAGATGTACAGAGCTTTTGTGGAGCAGACATAAATTCCACTCACAATCGTGTCAAGTGCAAATTATGCTTGAAGCTCAGCGCATAAAGAAGGAACAGAAAGACCTCTGCTCCCAACTTAACTACTTAGGAATGGTGAAAAAATGGAAGCCTTTCAACAAGCTCTCTGGCTCCACATGGTTAATGTTTCTCCTAACACTTGCCTAGATGATGACTGGGAACACATTAAGAATGCCTTCCATTCTGTGGCCAACAAAACGCTGGGTGTTAGGCCAAAGAAAGCACAGGATAAGCATCTCTCTGCTGAAACCATTGAACTCCTAGATAAGCGTAACCAACTCAAGAGATCAAAGCACACCGATGCAAACCACACTCTGTACTCTCAAGCCAATAAGAAATTAAAGAAGAGTGTAAGGAAAGATGATGAAAAATGGGCCTCGCAAATCGCTGATAAACTTAAACATGCCTCTAATACAGGCAACCAATGGGGAGTATGGCATAATATCAAGGTCCTGTCTGGAAGAAAGCAGAAGAACACCTCTGCAGTCTGGGATAGAAACAGCAATTTTATCATAGACAAGGAAAGAAGCTAGACAGATGGAGAGAACATTTCAAAGAACTCCTGAATCCACCAGTGGGAAAACCAGTTGATATACCACCTGTAGACCCAGTTGTGGTAGACCTCTTTCTCAATCTCCCAATGTACCCTCCAACTGCAGGTGAAGTTTGAAAAGTGCTTTCAAAATTGAAAAATCACAAGGCAGGAGGCATAGATCAAATCAGTAATGAAGAGCTCCGGTTTGGTGGTGAAGCAATGGTGGAAAAACTCATGCCTATATTTGAGAAAGTTTCGAACTCTGAGCGAGTCCCCACTGACTGGCTGAAAGAGGTCATCATGAAGCTAAGGAAAAAGGGTGACATCTTTTACTGTGAGAACAACCGAGGAATTACGCTTCGCTGTGTTGTGTCTAAGCTCTTTCAAACCATTGTTATCTTGAGGTTGTCTGATGGTATCGAGGCTGTGCTTTGCGAAAATCAGTATGGCTTCAGGAAGAACCGATCATGTATGGACCAGCTCTTCTCGCTGAGAGTTATCATCAAATGTGTACTGGAGTTTGACCTACCACTTTAAGTCAACTTTGTTGACTTTATAGCTGCATTTGACTCAGTGAACCAAGAGTTTATCTGGTCTGCCCTGGAACATTATGGGATTCTACAGAAATACATAAATGTCTTCAAGGTATTCTACACCGACACTGTCAGTTCAGTGCGTGTTGGAGACGACCTTACAGAATGGTTTGCAGTAAAGTCTGGAACTGAGCAGGGTGACATTCAAGCTCCAGCCATCTCATCCTGAACTGGGTGATAGAACAGGCCATGCAGGAGAAAATGGTCTCCAGAGGCTTCTTGCTCCAGAAAAAGAGAAGCTCATGGTATGCTGCCATCTATATCACTGACATGGATTATGCAGACCATGTAGCTGCCCTTGACAGCACCATATCCAGGCTTCAAGAAACCACCTACCATATCGCGAGGTATGGCAAGGAAGCAGGCCTACAGATTGGCACAAACAAGACAAAGATCATGCTGATAGGAAGGTCCCATAACCAGCATCCTTACCCTCGTTCCGAGACCCTGGATATAGAGGTCGAGGGAATAAATCTCGAGCAAGTAAATCACTTCTGTTATCTGGGATCCATGATCTCTAGTGACTGCTCAATCAATAAAGAGATTAAGACCAGGTTTGGTCCAGCTTCTAGTGCCTTTAATGCTCTGAATAATATATGGAAGAATAGAGGGATCACATTGAGCACCAAAATTGCAATTTATGAGTGCAGAGTAATCATGACACTGCTCTATGGCTGTGCAACATGGGCTCTTAAACAACAACAACAACTACAGCATTTGGATGCATTCCATCACAAGTGCTTATGAAGGATTTTGAATGTCCGATTTTACAACCACGTTTCAAACTGCGAGATAAGGAGAACTGGGTGCTCCACACTAGGAACCATCATCAGTCATCCATGTCTCCTCTACTTCAGCCATGTGGCTAGAATGCTAAGTGAAAGGCTCCCATTACGTCTCCTCTACTGGTTGCCTACTCATGGGTCTCAACGTGTTGGACGTCCCAGGCTATCCCTGTTGAAGAGCTTAGAACAAAACCTCTGGCTCCTCTTGGGTGATGATTGCAACATCTCGGATGGTGCAAGACTAGCATTAGATCACAACAGGTGGTGTCGCCTAATTAGGTTAACTGCACTGAACGAACGCAAAAAATGTGAGCAGGCAGAGCGGTCACCTGACGATGACTGAAGACCTGGACAAGGTAAAAGGTAAGGTACAAAGTAAGGTGACAGAGTCGTCACTCAGGATCCACTACATCAAGACTGTGTCTGTTCCCCGAGCTCAATAAAAAGGTAGAAATACTCAGTTTGTTCCAGTAACCTAATCAATATAAAATTAGGTCATACGAACTGTACAGCTGCTGCCAGCACCTTTGATATAAAGGTAGGGCTATTAAATATTAGATCTCTTACATCTAAAGTGCTAATGGTTAATGAACTTATTACTGATCAGGAGTTTAATGTACTTTGTTTAACTGAAACATGGATTAAGCCAAATGAAT
>JAPEKN010000008.1:32697886-32709519 GCA_028877435.1 Cathorops dasycephalus
GAGGTCAAATGTCCATCCCCAAATCACAACTTAATAAGGCGTGTAGTCTACCGGGCGGAGGCATCCCCATCGACGCCCCCAGTTGTGTGTGTGTGTGTGGGCGGGTGTCGTTCCAGAGTCCTTCCACTGCCAAGCACCCGCGGTACTTCCCGCTCCACATCCGTTGTAGCCCCGCCCTCATGTGGGCGTGGCTTACTTCACGGCCAGCTTATAAAAGACCCCTTTGAGCGCATCCTCGAGTTTTTCCCTGAGTGTGTTAATGAGGCCAGGTTTCTATAAACCCCACAGAGTGTTATGCGGTGGTCGTCGTGGACGAGTGTAGCTTCGTTTTAGAGTTCCATCACCATGTTAAAGAGTTCCAGCAGGAAAAGCGCGCTCTCTGCAGCTGGAGCAGCTGTCACCTGCGCGGCGCTGCTCGTGCTGCTCGTTCAGCAGCGCAGGAGCGCGCACGGGGACGCGCACGGCGACGCAGAGGTGGGGATGCGCTCTCTGCAAAGTGTGGCAGAGGTGGATGTGGATGGAGGCGTGCAGCAGAGCGATCAAGAAGCGCAGGACGGAAGAAAGAAAGGATTTTCCGCCTATTTTTCCAAACTGACGCGGACCAGGAGAGAGGCGGAGAAAGCCAGCGGCGGAGCGGCGGCGGGTTCGAGCGCACCATCCAGCGCGCCTGCAGAGGAGCTGCGCCCTCATGACCTCTTCATCGCCGTCAAGACCACCAAGAAGTTCCATCAGCCTCGGCTTGAGCTGCTTCTGGAAACCTGGATTTCAAGAAACGTGCAGCAGGTGAGCCTTGTCTTGAACTCTCTATTTCTAGTCTGTAAGTTGTCTAATAAGTTTTCTCTTAACCCTTTATCTGAAGAGTCTTTAACTTGTCTTGGTGATGTCATATGCATCCATCATCTTTGGCACTTCTGCCTCATCCAGTACCTTGTGAAACATCTTCATGCTTGAACTTGCATTATAAAATTTCCAGTGTTCCCTGATTCAGGAGATTTTTTTTGTTCCTGCCTGGATCAGAACCTTTGAGAAACAAATACATAGAACTCTATTCCCTCCTCTTGTGTGGTTATCTCTACTCTACTATTACTACTACTACTACACCCCCTCCCCCTAAAAAAAACTGTTCATAGTTGTCCCTGTGAACGCACAAGGCCAGAAGATGCATCATGGCTCTCGCCTCTGGGCTGTCCCCTTTTCCAGGGCTAACAAAGCGTCTTTCTGAAGGGCAAAGAAAAGCTTTCCCAGGCCTTTCCTTTCCACTCTCCATGGGAACCAAGCAGCCAAGACAGTGGCTGGATCAGGAAAGCCTGAACAGTGGGGGGAAAACCAGTGTTTCATTAAGACAAAGGCTCAGAATCCATAGAAAAGTTTCATGGATCTGAGGAGCATGCCGAATGACGCACAGTGTGAAAACGTGGTTCTGAGAAATGAGTCTCTTTTATAGTGAGCCACAAAAGCTCTCTTGGCACATTTGGCAGGATCAAACCATGAACAGTCAAAGTGATTTTATCCACCACTGAGAGTAGTCATGCATACTTCAGCAAAAGTCAGCTTAATTCGCTTCACACGCTGTCGAAGTGTGCGTCCTTCCCTGGTTCTTTTAAGATCTGTTTCCAAGCTTGAGAGCTTGGATCAGTCATTTGAATATGGTTGGGCAATGGAAATATTCATTCTTATTCTTTTACACTTTATTCTTCATCTCACTCAGAGCAGAGTGTTCCTAGGTTTCCAAGAGCATCCGGTTAGGCTCCCTGGGCTAGCAAGTTTGCTTTGTTGTGCTGAATAAGAGCACATAGGAGTTCAGATAAGAAGTCTAGCTCAGATTTTTCATGCATTCATATCCCATGCGTGTCTAGAGGAAGTTAAGGCTCAGGTCAGTGAAGTGGCTTCCAAAGTGAGTCTCGGTTCCCATCGATTCTGTTGAGTACAGTGGGTGATGCAAGTTGGCAGCAGGGAGAATTAACAGAAGGCTCCTAATGTGGACAGCTGCTAGAGAGTGCTGCGGTCATAAAAGACCAAAACAAACCCAAATACAAGTGGGAGTTCCTAGAGAATGGGTGCCAGGTGGCCTGGCCTCAGAGAACAATAGACTGAGCACTAATGAATCCTCACTTTCCCAGTGTATACATATGGGTGTCCATATTAAGGTCATTTCATTGTTGGACCCTGCAACACCTCAGCATGTGAAATCCCAGTAATTGTCATCTGAACTGTTCAGGGATTTGCCCAAGGTCTTTTCCAACAACAATGGACAGCCAGTGCCAAACAAGTGTTTAGAGGGTAGGCACCATGCATTGTTTGAAGCGTAGCATGGGAACTACATGGCATATGCCAGGGGAGGCTACCAGCTTGAAAAGCATGATGAACAGGACCATGTGGGCCCGTGATTGTATCCTGAGACATATCTGGCTTTAGTGTGTGCTGTGAGCCATCTCTGGTCACATTCACGCTTTGTGCACTCCTGTATGGATGACCAGCAGCTCACATTGCAGCACTGTTTACATGTCAATAATGCAGATAGATCCAGTCATGTTTTAAATGTTGATACTGTCCCTGTGAATGTTCCAGTTTGGCTGGAAACCAGAACTTTTTTTTTTTTTTTGCCTCACCTGTCCTCGCTAACAAAGGTCAGATTTTAGAAATCAGACCTCAGTTGTTGGTGAATAATAAGAAAAGCTTTCGCATCATTTATTGTTTAGGTAGAACACAAAGCCCGATCACTTCTTTCCTTCTTTTTTTAAACTCTCAGTGGGATAGATAATACATGGCAATAATTTTGATAAGACTGGTCCTCAGAATAGTGTTATTCTTTTCAGTCTGATCCACTGCTGCTAAGATTGTTTCAGAGCACAGCTCCTGGTTTCCGGTGTTTCTTTAAGTTTCCCCCCTGGAACAATGGAGCTTCCCTCAGCAAGTGAACTGTACAACAATAGAAGTTTGCCTGTACTATACTATCCGGTGTCCAGTTACACACACACACACTAAATTATACCTTTAACACAAAAAGCTACCTTGACCACATATTGTGCATGTGTCATTTTTTTCAGGTAGTGATATTGGTCCATTTCTCATTTTCCTGCTCAATTGTTTAAAATAAAGGGAAGGGGTGGTATTAGTCTGTGGTTCGCCCTGGCACAGACAGGAAAGCAGTCTGTGCGGGTGGTTAATGGAGGGAGGAGCGCCTATTTGTTTCCTTCCCGGGGAGCTGGAGACAGTCAGCCAGGCTCCGCGCTCTCTATTCAAAGCCAGCTCTGGATATAGAGAGGGCCTCGTCGGACTCCCCAGATTTTAGTTTGAATCCATATACAACCCCGGAACCATCACCCCTCCGCCATTTAAAAAAAAAAAAAAAACCTTGAATAATGATTAAAATTAAAGTCCAAATTTGAGTCTGCATCCATACCCGAGAAAACAAGCAGCTATGAATCATCCCTTGGTGTCTGACATAAAACTTCACTGATAATTGGATGGTTCAGTTAAAAAGAGAAGCTGAAAACAAAGGGCTTATGACAGGGAAACTGCTTTTTAGTTAACCACTGCAGCTGTATGCAAATGCAGCCAAACATATTTCTAGCTTCCTAAGCGAGGGCTTTAGTCATCTTGAAAACACTCCGCATTGTTCAGTGAGAGTCGGCGAAAGGGAGGTGTGGGTGTTGATGGAAGTGAATTAGGGCTAAATGGCCACACAAGACAGGGGCTCACACATACTAATCAGCTCCGAAGTTTCTATTCTGTTTTCTTGGCTGTCTTTTAGTAGCCGGTGCTGCAGCTGCTTGTGTGATTAGCCTGGCTTTTCAGAGGAACTGAGCGCAAACAGCCGTGGCCTCTGATCCTTCAGCAGCCAGCCCTCGCTGTACAAACAGAGGCAGTGGGCACTGGACTCCGGCATCTCACGCTGAACATCTGCTCAAAGTTTGCTCTGCAAACCATTCAAACACACCATGACAGCACCCAAGGTTAAAAGAAAATAAAAGCTACAGCAGAAAGATGTGTGCGTGCGCCCGTAGAGCAGGACGTTTGACAAAAAGATGCCTTCTGGCATGAGTTCAGGCTGGTTTTGACAAACTGAGCACAAAGGCCAAGCAACAGTGGAGTCAATTAGGCCGCAGTTAGAGCATGTGTGTGTTGAGGAGGCCATGGCCAGGCAGGCTTGTTCTGACACGTGGCTGTGATAAAGCAGCAGGTGGCAGGTGTTGACTCACCTGAGCGGCAATGTAAACAGGTTAACGGTGGACGCTCTTTCATCAGGCTGTGTGAGGAGTGTGTCAGCGAGGCGCCTTTAGAGGTGGCCTTCCTGCCGCTGCCGAGCACCTGCTCTGTCTTATCCGCCACAAAGAGTGTCTAATCCGGCCTTTCTCCTCCCTCCCACCATCCTCTCCTAGAAAGGGGGCAGGATCGCACCTCACTCTGACCGCATTGCGGCTGCATGCATAATGGTTTCTATCTTGACCTGGGAATGAAACTTTCTATCACTCTTCTTTTCAGCTTGCATGATCTGATCTGTGGATTCGTTTCACATGTGCAGCCTCTTAGAGAATTGTATGCTATTTAGATGTGTGAAGTGGAAAAAGAAGGGCCTGAGGAGGATAGAGGAGAAATTGGGGGGCTATGATGGGTGTGTAAAATGGGGTGGGGGTGGAAGGGGGGGGTATGGAGGGGCGGGTGGGGTAGTCTGCTATCCTCTTTGTTCTGTCTCTGGGATACTTTGGGGATCCGGAGCAGTTGCCATGGAGAGCTTAAAAAGCAGCAACAAGGCCGCTTTTATGCAGTGGGGTAGAGCTTGGCTTGTTTAACCGACAAAGTTTTCCATGGTTTAAACCAGACAATGACTCCCAATCAGCCTGTATGAAATAAATACCATACAAAGCCACATTTAGACCAAACCAGTTCCTGTTATGTGTTATCTTTGTTGATTCCATGATGGACAACAGCAAAAAAAAAAAAGAGCTGACTGCTTTATGTTCTTTGTTTCCACAGACGTACATCTTCACAGATGGTGAGGATGAGGATCTGAAGAAGAAAATGGGTGAGTACAGTCTTGATGTGAACGCCATGACCCTAGTGAGGGCAGGCATTCCTGGTTGTTGAAAGTTGGAATCAGTTGAAAGCAGCCATATAATCCCCATGAACATCTTGCTCTGAGCTCCAGGCCAAGTGGTATCAAGAGTTATGCAGAGACGCCTGATCGCTCTTTGTCTCAAGTGATGCGCATTAGTCAAGCGATAGGACTTGTGCGAACTGATGAATGGTATGAGGTAGTATTATGTGTGCACTGACCTAGATCTGCCCTCTCCTCCATGCAGGAAACCATGTCATCAACACCAACTGCTCTTCTGCTCACAGTCGCCAGGCTCTGTCCTGCAAGATGGCTGTGGAGTATGACAAGTTTATCGAATCGGGGAAAAAGTAAGTGTGGCAATGTTTTCGACACACCTGTCAATCTGGCAGACTTCTCCGTGCCTTTAGTAACATCGCTCTCTTTCTCTTCAGGTGGTTCTGCCATGTGGATGATGACAACTATGTGAATGTCAGGACGCTTGTCAAACTGCTCTCTCAATACCCTCACACTCAGGATTTATACATTGGCAAACCCAGCCTGGACAGGCCCATTGAAGCTACAGAGAGACTCGGAGACAACAAGATGGTAAGTAGCTAAAGACATGTTGGGGGGAAAAACAACCGTTTTGTTTGATGTGAAGCCAAAGTTTGCTCAAGCTGGGCCTTTCTTTTCAGCGACCTGTTAACTTCTGGTTTGCCACTGGAGGAGCTGGTTTCTGCATCAGCCGTGGTCTGGCTCTGAAAATGAGTCCGTGGGCAAGGTATAATAAATAACCAATATCTTTAGGGTTTGCATTCATGTACGCACATTTAAGCTTTGTTTTTATAAAAACAGCCATACGCTGACCTGTTTCTTTTTCTAGTGGTGGCCATTTCATGAACACCGCAGAGAAGATCCGTCTCCCTGATGACTGCACCATTGGCTACATCATCGAGTCAGTTCTAGGGGTTCCACTGACGCGCAGCAACCTGTTCCACTCCCATCTGGAGAACCTGCAACAGGTGTCTCGATCAGAAGTACACAAACAGGTGTGTTTTGAGACTTTTGAAATTTAAGCATAATGACCTAGTTGCACAGTTATAGATTCAATTATTATTTCTCGGTTTCAGGTTACACTGAGTTATGGTATGTTTGAAAACAAGAGGAATATCATCAACATGAAAGGAGTTTTCCCGGTCGAGGAGGACCCGTCCAGGTAACAGTCCTTCCTTTATATGTTGCATAAAGGAGGTGCTTGGCACAAATTCATTATATACAGGTTGAATTCAAATTCACTTGCGTCTCTGTTGCAGGTTTAAGTCTGTGCACTGTCTGCTCTATCCAGATACTCCGTGGTGTCCTCCTCAGGTTGCCTATTAAGGCAACCAGCTCCCATCTTGTATCCTCGTCCCGACTGTGCCTCAGTATCTGAAAGGCACTCGGGACTAGTGTGGTATTGGCCCATGTGGCTGCTTTGTTTGGCATTGGAGTGCAACGCGGCTTCTCGTGTTTGTTTTTATTTCAGTAGGCTGCTGTGCGGCCTGCTTTCGGACACTTCCTTCCTGCCTGGTGCGTGAGCTTCCTGTCTGTGTACCAAGCAGTGGGGCTTAGAGGAGCATCAAGAAAAGCTTTCAGCACCAAGTTTTTCACAGGCAATCGGCTGTGCTTGCGTCCTTCATATTGCTTGTATCAATTGCAATTCTCATAGAATGTGTTTGGGTTTTTTTATAATGTCTATATGCTTTTCTTTCTGCTGGCTTTACATGCTTAGAACATAAATCTTTTTTTATTTTTTCCCTTATTCCAAATGCAATTCAGGATTTTTACTTCGGGTCCGAGGTGATGAGCCTGAAAGAGATTTATTTATATACGAGTGCTTTAAGTTGTAAAGGACTCCGGATATCATGATTAGATGAAGGCTAATTCCGCTGTTAGTTTCATTTTCAGTTTCAGTGTTATACTATTGTTATTACCTTTGTATAAAATGATGAGATGATGATAATTTATTATAATTTGTGCTGGCAAAAGGCAATTTCCGTATGTGCCGTCAGATTGTTTGAATCTGTAGTACATTAGGATGAAGCACTTTTCTCCCTTACTGTTCTGAAAATGATTGACTGGCCTTAAAGCTGTGCGATGTAACATAAGCCCTTTTTTTAATGCTTATTTCTAATGCCATTACTTGCATTCAAACAATCTTGGCATATATATTATGAGAATGTGATGTTTCTTGATTTGTTGACTTTATTCTGAGATATTTCATGGAAACTTGCACAGTTTGTTTGAATGAACTGCTCGTTGCTCTTGTAAAGTGTTTCTTGCAAATGTTTCATTGTGAGTAGACCAGACCTGCCAGCATGACCTTGGCCTTTTATTTTATTACGCCTCAATTCCAATATGCATGGGAGTTAAAATCTATAGCATGTTTGAGTATTACATGTACTTGATCTCCTCAACTGGCCTGCTCCACATTCCTGATTTGACCTGTGGGTTATTTAGGGGTCTCTACTCGTGAAATCATATAGCAGTCATGTTAAAACTTTATATGAGCAATGGCAGTGTGTCTCTGTTTTTTTTTGTTATTTTTTATTTCCAATGACCCACATTGGGTAGACGGTCATTTTAAAGCAGTATTTTATTTACTGTGCCATGTTAAAAGAATTGTACATAGTTGTTTAGATATGCCTTTTTTTGTATTGCTTAGGATTGTGCTAATGGCTGTAATTTATCCTCCAGTATCTGGATTGTCCAGTTGTTCAAATACCTTCCTCTCAGGGATTAACGTCCTGATGGAGTTACTGTGGACTCCACTGTGGTAACTGTGCATTAGCTTTTGAATAAAACAGCATACCCGCTGAGAAACTATCATAACCTAACATCTGTCTGTGTTTTACCTTTCCTCTCGTTTCACACTCGATGCATATTTAAACACGGTCTCACTGAAACAGGAAGTGAACCTGCCTCTCTGGACTGAGTAAAGAAAACATTGAAGTGTAACCCTGTATGGATCAGCATCGACAATGTTAGTGCTGTTGGAGGTTGGGGAGAAAAAGCATGTCGTTCTGCTTGTGGCCACTGTTTAAATGCACAGGGTTGACCTGGATATGTCTATGCACTTTTTGTACATGTCCAGCAAAACAAAGCTATATAAAATGACAACGAAATATAGTATTATTGAAAGATGTAGCCTAGAAATACATGTTTGGTCAATCTGGTGTTCTCCAAAGCAAAGTGCAAACAGCAATATTAAATCCCACTCATAATTTTTCTCCTGGCAGAGGAGGAATGGTAAAGTCGTCAAACAAAAACCACAGAACGAGACCTTGCCAGATCTTTATTTTGACAAGAGGCATATTTCCCCTTTTCCCGACCAGGTTTACAGTGATGTTTTCCAGGTCATGTGATAGCAAAGTTAATTCCATACCAATGTTTAAGCTTATAACAAGAAGTTTGAGCGATGTATGATAAGGAATTTGTCTTTTCACATGGACATTTACATTACATGGCATTTAGCAGAGGCTCTTATTCAGACCGACGTACGAGATATATAGGGCTTTGGAAGTGTCTGACTTCTGCGCAAAAACAGAATGAAATCATACAGAAGGTTTGTATGCTAGTAAAGAAAGCAACACATTACATTAGAGACCACTTTTCAGATACACAAAAAAAAAAAACACCAAATGATGGTTGTGGTTTGCATGTACAGTAAAGATGCAAGAGCATGTCTTGAGGCTCACTCTCTAAGATGGTCAAATTTACCAGCAAATGTCCTGATAAAACTGCACAAATTGTACCTCAGACAATTTTTTTTTTTTTACACAAAGGGTCATCGCACTAAATATTGACTTTGTTTAGTTTATTACTGTTTCCTGTTCTTTATATATATATATTTTTTTAAATAGTATGTCATTATTTTTAAAGGAATCTTTCCTTCACAGCAATTCCTTGTAGGTGTCTTGGACTACAGTGTCTTCCACAATTATTGGTTCCCCTTGTAAAGATTCATAAAAAGGGTTAGAAAAAAATCCACCTTTTGGTTAAGTGGCTTCATCTTACACTGAAAAAGTGAGAAAAAGCCAACATTTAATTGAAAATGTACCTCGTCTTCTTCCACTTATCCGGGGCCGGGTCGTGGAGGCCCAAACTTCTCTTTCCCCAGACACCTCGGCCAGCTCCTTGGGAAGAACATCGAGGCGTTCCCAGGCCAGCCGAGAGACATAATCCCTCCAGCGTGTCCTGGGTCTTCCCCGGGGCCTCCTCCCCAGGGAGGCGTCCAGGAGGCATCCGAAAGAGATGCCCGAGCCACCTAAGCTGGTTCCTCTCGATGTGGAGGAGCAGCGGCTCTACTCCGAGCTCCTCCCGTTGGGACATGGATAATAGTCTATTTGTGGAAATATTAGTTTTCTGTACCAAACTATTGAGTTCTTCCCAAAGAACCAAAATATCTCGTTAACTGATCATTTGCCAAGCCAAACCATTCATGTGTGGTTTAGTGAACACTGGTCAGAACAACTGCGCTGATGTTGCTGCACTTCCTCGAATTGTCACAGTTTTATCTATTAAATAAACAAACCTTCATCTTAACTTTCCAAACCTACCTTTCTTAATAAACAACCTCTCTAAAGAACCGCTTTTTAATTTACACTCCAGCATGATAACAATGAGTTAAGTAAAGCTCTCCTGATAGGCGCGAGAACATGGTGGTAGTGAGAACACCCTCCCAGGACCTGCGCCATGGAAACGCAAACACTGCTGGGTTCTGATCATCAGCAACAGTGTAAGAGAGATAAGAATGGATTAGCTGATTAAACAAACAACGATAACAGCAGATGTAAAATAAATGTCATTAGTCAGTGCCGAAGTGTGTGTGCGCTTCAGTGGTGCGTGTTTGATGGGTTACTGCATGTAATGTGCATTCTGTTGCTATCTGAAGAGGATGAATGAGTGGCAGAAAGAACGCGTTACTGACATGTGGCTCGCTTTTGTCCTGCGCCAGCTTCTATTTGGTTAAGAGGTTAAAAGAACAACGCTGTAAGGTGTTTGCTGGATGTTGGATGTGTATTATAAGGTTGCGATATGTTCTCAGGAGGCAATTTAATTGTGTGCGTATCACTAAACAGATGCCAGGAAGTGCACAGAACAAAAATATTGCTTTGGGTTCTGAGAAACAGTAGGAATTGTTAAAGTGATATACTGAAACCAATATTGTCGCGCGTGTGTGTGTGTGTGTGTACACGTGTTAGCCATAATGGTCGCTATGGGCTTTTGGTGATGACAGGTCAAAGGAGCCAAAGCTCCCACGCTTGCGTCACGCATGACTTGATAATCAGTTTTCCCCCTGACCAGATGGATCCGGCCTGCGTACACTTGTCCTAACATGTCCATGCAATCTAATTTAAACTAATGGTTTAGAAAAGCAGAGAGAGGAGATGGCAGACCTTAAAGATAGGACCTGTCTATGGAACACAACGTGTATATGACCTGCATCTTGCAGACAGGACTATTAAACTAGTCTATAACAGGTACATGTAGCATAACATGTATCTTACAGGTAGAACTAGCAGTACCCTATGTAACATGTATATTATAGCCAAGACTTAAACTAGTCTATGTAATTCAACATGAATAGTATAGCTGGGACATATACCAGTCTACGTAACACGACATGTATGTTACAGACATACTCTATGTAACATGACATGTATATTACAGATAGGACTTACAGTAGTCTATGTAACACGACATGTATCTTATAGATAGGAGAAAAATTAATCTATGTATTACAACGTGTATATTATAAATAGGACTTACACTAGTCTATGTAATACAACATGCATGTTACAGATAGGACCAAAACTAATCTATGTAACACAACATGCATATTATAAATAGGGCTTACACTAGTCTATGTAACATACAGTATGTATATTATAGCTGGGACTTAAAGTAGTCTATGCAACAACATGGATATTACAGGTAGGACTTACACTCCTCTGTGTAACATGATGTGTATATTATAGATAGGACTTACACTATTCTATGTAACACAACATGCATATTACAGATAGGAGTTACACTAATCTATGTAACACGACGTGTATATTATAAATAGGACTTGCACTAGTCTATGTAACACATATATTATAGCTGGGACTTAAACTAGTCTATGTAACAACATGGATATTACAGATAGGACTTATACTACACTATGTAACATGACGTGTATATTATAGATAGGACTTACACTATTCTATGTAACACGACGTGTATATTATAAATAGGACTTAAACTAGTCTATGTAACATGTATATTAGAGACAGGACTTAAACTAGTCTATGTAACACGACATGCATGTTACAGATAGGAGTTACACTAATCTACGTAACACGATGTGTTTATTATAAATAGGACTTACACTAGTCTATGTAACATGTGTATTAGAGACAGGACTTAAACTAGTCTATGTAACACGACATGCATATTACAGATAGGAGTTACACTAATCTACGTAACACGACGTGTTTATTATAAATAGGACTTACACTAGTCTATGTAACATGTGTATTAGAGACAGGACTTAAACTAGTCTATGTAA
>JAPEKN010000008.1:40099050-40109845 GCA_028877435.1 Cathorops dasycephalus
AAGCACTGCAGTGGAAAGCTGTTTATCTCCAGGACATAGCTTGCACTTTACCGAAATGTTTTTGCCTTTACATGCAATTAACTGAAAATAATGCGAATATTTCCAGTTGATGAATGCTCCGGTGTTCTCACCCACGTCCATGACTTCACTCTCTTCCATCTCACTGTAATCGATTTCCACAGCAACTAGTTTAGGCGCGCATGTACCATTAACTAAAACAGCGCGGTTTTAACGTGAATTCATGCAGCTCACTGGTTTGCATAAATGAATTCGTTAACCTACATTTCACTGCACAAAATCGTGGGTAACGCTCTAACGTATGTTACTACAGTCTAGTAACTGTAATGACGTTTCCGAAATTTGAACTGTAATGCGTTACGTTATTAAGTTCCTGACAACAGTAACGATATTACAATAACATGTTACTTTGTAATGCGTTACCCCCAACACTGGTAATGCTACAGCATACAAAGTCATTCTATACAATTGTGTGCTTCTAACTTTGTGGTAACAGTCTGGGGAATAACCACATATAGGTTTGTGGGTCAGGGGTGCACATACTTTTGGCTATATAGTGTATCAAGCATTTGCAAGTTCCACAAGTACAGGTAGCAAAGAGCCCCTCTTAACTTTTTTGTTTGTTTCTCCAACAGGCAGAAATGAAAGTACTGGCAGAAGTTCTGATAGCATCAAAGGACTAAAAAGGAAAAAGGTCGTGGCTGAAAACCAGTTGAAGAAAATACCCAAGTCTCCAATCAAGAAGTTGCCACAACCCAAGAAATCTGTTTCACCTACAGACAGTGCTTTATCCAAGGAAGCCACACCTGCCAGATTATTCTCCAAGAGCCCAGCACACAGTACTTCCAAATCAGTCCAAGATTCTGAAGATGATAAGCAGGAGACACTGGCAGACAAGGCAGTAAAAGCGGAGAACAAAGATTTGACTACCTTACAGTCAGAGGCTCTTGTTCACCAAAAGGGTGCAGATAAGACTTGTGTTGTACAGTCCATGTTAGCTAAAAGCTGGAGTGAAAAAGTCAGCAACAAAGGCACCTCTGCCTCACACACAGCTGCTCCTCTTGAGGTTCTGCTTAAAGCCATGGAGCCAGACTTCAGCACTTTAACAGAAAAGAAGAATTGCAATCCAATTGGGCAACTTGGGAAAGCCACCTCACTTCCTGTTCCCCAGTCAGATGCTGCCATTGCTATGCCCTCAGTTAATTTTGGTCCACAGTCACATCAGCCTGCAGTAATGCAGTCATATACTACAGCTAAACCACCATTCTGCAATAGTGCATTGACTGGAGTCCGATCTGCTGAACATCACTCCTCACAGCAGCACCTGAATAAAGCACTTGATTGTCAGCATGACAAGCCAGGCCTTCAGAAGAGCTACAGTGCAGGTCCATCGTTTAATTTGACTTATGCTCCTGTTCCCTCAGGATCCAGTGGCCTGCCTCAAAGTCAGCCACCTATAGTACAGACATGCCAGTCTCTCTCTGCCACTGTTCCCAACCCCATCCAAGTTCCAGTCACACCAGGCTTTAACCCCGTTCAGGTTGCAACAGTTGTCAATTTTGGCATGAATCAAATGTGTGATGTCTCAACTAAGGAGCAAAAAATAAAAAAGCAAGGGAAGTATGTTTGTGAGTACTGCAACAGAGCATGTGCAAAGCCTAGCGTATTGCTGAAGCACATACGATCCCACACTGGAGAGAGACCATATCCTTGTGTGACATGTGGCTTCTCATTCAAAACAAAGAGCAACCTTTACAAGCATAAAAAGTCTCATGCCCATGCCATCAAGTTAGGGCTTATTTCAAAAGATTCTGGAAGTGGGTCTTTATCCCAAGAATCTGACAAAGGTCTTGGTACCAATTCAGATGTAGAGGAAAGTGGTGAGAGTGATGAGGAGGTGAATACAGCTGATTTGGACCCTGACTCTTCACTGAGCATCTTGACTGCTTTATCTGAGAGCAGCTTGCACAGTTCAGGCATAGTGCCAGGCAGTCAAGGGAATGCAGACCACTCTGTGATGTATGAAAATATCAAACCTTTGTCCAGTCAAAAGGGCTGTGAGCCCAAAGTACCTGCTGCTCTGCCTAAAGTCGTTGTTTACCCTGTCAATGTTTCACCCTTGCGAGCAGACAGTCCAAGAGTTACAGATTCCAATCCAGACCAAGCGACAGCCCAGAGGCAAAGGGATTTCCAGACAGCAAGTCTAAGGTCCAGCATAACTGTACTGTCATCAGTGAAAGAGGTGGATTGCACAAGTCCTTTACCAGACTTCATAAGTGAGGATGACAGTCAGCAGTACAAGTCTCCATCAGGGAGTGGACATGCACAACTTCAGAGACAGCAAGCAACTGACCATTCTCAGCAGCCTCAGGGCAAATGCCTGCTTAGCCCCCGAAGTCTAGGAAGTACTGATTCTGGTTACTTTTCAAGATCTGAAAGTGCAGATCAAGCTGTGAGCCCCCCAAGCCCCTTTGTCAAGATAACACCTCCAACAGAAAGTGATCTGAAAAATCCACAAGTTTTATCTTCCCCTATAGTAGCCACTGTCATGCATGTAGCAACCAGTGAAAAGCCTCCAGTTTTGCCAGGACAGATGCGTCCCCCATTGGAGACAAAAGCACTTTCTTTAGAAGAGCGCATCACAAAATTAATATCAGACAATGAGGCTGTTGTGGATGACAAGCAACTTGATAGTGTCAAACCAAGGCGTACATCTCTGTCCAGAAGAGGTAGTATAGACTCCCCCAAATCATACATATTTAAAGATTCTTTTCAGTTTGATCTAAAACCAGTAGTAAGAAGGTCAAATTCCAATTCTGACATACCAAAGTCTCCCTTTACACCTACTGATAAATCCAAACCAATATTTCTTCTTTCTGTGCCACCTCAATATCCAACTATGGATTGTTTACCAATTACAAGAAGTAATTCGGTGCCTACAACACCTGGCCATTCAGCTGTACTCCCCAATGCTACCCCTCAGCCCCATCGTCTAAGGATATGCCAGTCTTTTGATGACAAGTTTAGTTCACTAAATGATGAGGTCTTCTCTCCAGCACCTTCTACTCCAAATCAAGCTGTACATCGAACTTTAGTCAGGCAGATAGCAGTTGAAGATTTTTCCACAAATGAGGGTCATGTTCTTCTTTCTGTTCATTCCATGGATGAGAGTCATTATGGCTCAAGCATTACCCATGAGACTCGAAGTAAATCATTTGATCATGCACCTGAAAGAACTCGAAAGTCTCAACCAAGCAAAGGGACAACATATGAATGTGAAACTTGTCGTAACCGGTATCGAAAATTAGAAAACTTTGAAAATCACAAAAAGTTTTATTGCTCTGAATTGCATGGTCCGAAAAACAAAACTGTGCCAGTCAGAGATCTTGAGCCAGATGTTTTTGCACGTGGAACACAACAACCTGTTTTAAGCAGAAATGCCATTATTCCAAGCATTGTGGATCAGCCAATGATAAGAAAAAGACGTAAAATGAAAAGTGTTGGGGATGATGAAGACCAGTCTCCAACTGAAACTCCACCTCCAAGTTCAAAAAGTTTTGATTCCTGCCAGCTGTCCATGGGTTTTTCAGGAAATTCCTATACACAACACGCGTCCACTTCTAACCCTCCTTCTGTAGGTCAAATTCAGCTCATTGCAAGAGGCACTGAAGAAGCAAGATTGTCTCCAATACGAGAGATCCATATCAGCACATGCAGTAAAGAAAGAGCAGAACCTCAGAGACAAGGAAGTGGCACTTCAGTCATTAGGCACACTAACTCTCTCAGCCGACCAAATTCCTTTGAAATGTCAGAGTCTATTGACCGATCCTCTCCAGTTGATTCTGTGGAAAAGGATGCAAACAACTCAGTAAAAAGGCATGTTGAAAGTACAATTAGTTCTTCTTTGCAAAGTTATCATGAAAAAATGTCAACACCCAAATGTCCTAATCAGGGAATAAATGAAGTTGAGAAGCAAACTTCATCAGTTACTAGTGACAGTTGTCCATCTACCCAGTCTAGGTTGGTGCGACAGAACAACATTCAAGTTCCTGAAATTCTTGTAACAGAAGAACCAGACAGAGAGCATGAATCCCAACTGACTGAATCAACAGAAAAGCCTTCAGAAACATTCAACTGGCCTCAGAGAAGTGAGAGTTTGTCTAAACTTCCAACTGAAAAACTCCCGCCAAAAAAGAAGCGGATAAGGTTGGCTCAAATGGAACACTCCTCGGGGGAATCTAGCTTTGAGTCAAGTCTCTCGCGTAGCCTTAGCCGAGACAGTAGCTTGTCAAGGTGCTCCAGTATTTCAGCCTCATTTGACAGAGATGATCCTCCAAGATCAGACAGTCCATCCAGGGTGGAAGGTGTTAGGAAACCACCAGAGGTTCAAGGGCTTCCTGTAGTAAGCAACACTCTAGGAATACCAGGAATGATGAGACGTGCTGCCTCAGAGCAAATTAGCTGTACTCAACAATCTGTAGAAATTTCTTGTGATTACCGTAGCAAATCATTTGACTGCAGTACCATATCTCCCAGCAGGTCCACATCACCAATGGTAACTACATTGCCAAAAAATACACAGAGTACTCCAACTCCCCAAGTACCTCTTATTGAAAGAAGAAGAGGGCCCCTTGTACGTCAGATGTCATTGAAGATTGGACCAGAAACACAACAACCCAAAGGGAAACCAACAGTTTCACTCCAGAGAGGCCCCTCTGCAAACATTTTTTCAGTGTCCCAACATAGATCATTAAATGTTAATAAGCCTGTTCTGCTTCATTCTGGGGAATCACCCCTGAAGAAGAATGTGAAAATAGTTCAAAGTATCAACCTTGGTAGCCAAACCCAACAACCCCAAATTCATGGTCTCCCCCACCCATGGCACCAGACCTCAAAGCTTGACAAATGCCAGGAGTCTCTGGTGCATGTTGTGCATGATGAAGCAGATATTGAGAAGCCTGTTGATGCAGATCATATCAAGAACTTTGTACCCAAGTACCAGTTGCAGTATCCAGTTTTAAAAACAGGTAAAGCACACTCTTTCACTAGTGTGCAGGGCGCACAAATTACCTTACCTGTTATTACAATACCAATTGCAAATGAGATTAAAGTTTCAACATTCAACGATGGAATACAAAATGTTTCTGAAACTCAACCAAGTCAGCAGAGTGTCTCTAATAGAGGGGTCTCTGTTGTTTTGCCCCTTGATCCTGAAGTTGGCCCAGCTTCTCAGTCTTTTTCAGAACCTACTACAGTTCCACAGATTCTCATCACTAATGAACATACACTACCTACATCAACAGTGGATTCCAGAGTAAACCTTACTGAAGTGAATACAAATGCAAAACTTGGATCAGAGCGGCAAAATGGAAGGTCACCTGGGTCAGTTGGCTTCCAAATGAAGACTGTTATCCCAGCCATTAGACAAAACCATATTGGTGAAATCCAAAGTACATCATCTCCTGGTTCTTTACACTGCACTCAGAAACTGGTATCAGTAAGCCTTTGTCCACAACAAGAGCCCACTGCCTCAAGTAAACGTATGCTTTCTCCTGCCAACAGTCTGGATATAGCCATGGAGAAGACACAGAAACGGGCTAAGGATGACCATAGTGCTGCATGTCTTACAGATGGTCGATCACTTAGTTACTTGAACTCAAAAATGTCAGAGTTGACCAGACAGCGGAAGTTAATGCTTGTTCGGCAGGTTTGCACCACTGAACCAGTAGACAGTCCAATAGAAACAGATGCCCCTGAGCAACTACCAGAATGCAGAGAACCTGAAAAAGATAATCAGATAGAAATTTGCCACACAAAGTGTGATGTTGTTGAACAAGAAATGGAGAGCAGGACACCTACCACAACTATGCAGACAGTACCAGGATCTGACACACATTCCTCTCCAGGGATGCAAAGCCACTTTGGACCTGGAAACACAACATTGAAATCACAAGAAAAGCCTGAAGAGAATCACTGGTTTCCAGCTAAACCTCATTTGAGGCCTCAAACATATCCTGGGCAAATAAAATTAGCTGCCTCTGTTTCAGTTGTGAACACACGAGACAGCCATCGTCTATCTTTTCCAAGTCTGAAAACAGCTACAACATTTACTTGGTGTTTTCTGTTGAAAAGGAAGCCTCTCCACATTGAGCAGACAGATCAGAGAATCTCAGCCTACTCTACCTGGACAGTCAAGTCCAAAAACCCAAATCCACTAGGTCTTCCCACCAAAGTGGTCATGTCTCTTTTTGACTCCAAACAGATATCCAAGAAAATACTGTATACCCAAGCGATAACAACAAGCTTAAAATCCGACATACTGACGTACTCTGGCAAACTGAAAGATGTTTTGCCAAAGGTTTGTTTTTCCATATTATATCAATTCACTTACAAATTGCCTTTTTAACCGTACAGTTGTAAAGTGTATTTTACATTGTATTTTTTATTTATTTTTTGTTTTGTTTTTTGTTTAAATATTTTCAGGTGTTGGCCCAACGAAGCACTTTGTTAAATGAGAACTGTGGCAAGGCAAAACCAGAGAGTCAGTCAAGCCATGAGTTAGACTCTTCCAAAGCAGAACCTCGACGGGTGAAGATCTTTGATGGAGGGTTTGTATCCCTAGCCTAACTTCTCAGCTGTTGCTTCAAACACATTAAGTAAAAAAATTGAGTAGGAATTCTTATGTTGTATATTATCTTCTTTTAACAGTTACAAATCAAATGAGGAATATGTGTATGTAAGGGGGCGTGGAAGGGGTAAATACATCTGTGAGGAGTGTGGGATCCGCTGTAAAAAGCCAAGCATGTTGCGCAAACATATCCGCACACACTCTGATGTTCGTCCCTATCATTGCGCACAATGCAATTTCTCTTTTAAAACAAAAGGTGAGTGTATGTCAACTTCTGTACTGTTTTACAAATTCTCATTTTTTTGCAGTTAAAAATACGTTGTACAAATACATGTTGTATTCTGCCACAAAAAAATAACAGTTCAAAGAAATTGTTGAAAACTCAGTATTGTCATGACATTCATGTACCTGTAAATAAAGTGTGTGTGTGTGTGTGTGTGTGTGTGTGTGTGTGTGTGTGTGTGTGTGTGTGTGTGAGATAATGTGGCTCTCGCACCAGCAGTCGAGACCAGACATACAACCTAGGGTCTTGTGGAAGAATAAGTGCTCTTTTAATTATTAAAAATGGTAGGGGAAGTGAAAGGGGTGAGAGTGGTGCAGTCAGTGCAGGTGCCAGAGGGCCAGAGCCAGCCTAATGCAGGGGCGCAGGCTGGGGCTGGCTGCATCTGGGTCTTTCGTCGATCCACCACTAGAAGTGGGAGCTGTGTCAATCACTGGCGAGAATGCTGTGATCTCGGTTGTCTTCCTCATTGTCTTTGGTATTGGTCAAGTGGCCTCTGCAGAGAGAGGAGGGAGAATCAGTTAACACCTACAAAGAGAACCCAACTAAATTCTGTTTGTGGTGGTGCCTCTTTATACTTCCCTGTCTGCTTGAGGAGGATAGATTGGGGTGATGTTTAAGCCTCTCCACCCATGTGCAATCAGCGGGCCCTGACCTGTGCCACACTGCTTTTGGCAGTCCAAACCAGTGGTGCTGAAGTGTCGCTATTTTTTCAGTACTACAGGGGCAGTAGAGTGAAGAGCGATGCAGTGCTTGGGTAGGGGTTTGCTTGAGTTCCACAACTGCATAGTTCTTCTTGCAGCTGGTATATGGTATGGGATGCTCTTCACGATTGATGACCTGAGAGAGTATGGCACCCAGGCCTGTCTCTGAAGCATCCGTCTGGATGATGAATGGCAGGTCAGAGTCCAAGTTTTGGAGGACGGTTGACAATGGTGACAGCTTTCTTCGGGGGAATACCTGCTCTGTCCTGCTGGTTCACTACACCTTGTCTGGCTCTCTTTTCCTGGTTAAGTCAGAGAGGGGAGATGCTACAAAGGAGAAGTTAGGCACGAATGTGCAATAGTATCAGGCCAGCCCCAAGAATGCATGTACCTGTCTTTTGGTGGTGGGCCAGGGTAGTTCTGGACTATCTCAATCTTCTTCTCCTGTGGTTTGAGTAACCCCTGACTGATGCAGTAACCCAGGTGCTGTACTTCAGTCAACCCCAGATGACACTTCCGAGGATTGGCCATGAGCCCAACCTTCCTCAGCTCCCCCAGGACAGCTTTGAGATGGTGCAAGTAATTAGCCCAGGTAGATAAGTGGATGATGACATTGTCCAGGTAGGCCACTGCAAATTCTCAGTGAGAGTGCAACATGAGGTGCTGGAATGTTGCTGGTGCCCCATGGAGGCTGAATGGAGGGCCCAGTATTGCCAGTGGCCCGACAAGGTGGTAAAGGCAGTCTTCAGCCAGGCTTAGGATATCAGAGCCACCTGCCAATACCCCTTGGTGAGATCAAGAATGGAAACAAAGCAGGCCCTCCCTAGCTAGTCAACTAAGTCTAGGCAGGGGGTGGGGGTACCTGCCAAAGTCTACCCCCTGCTACCCCCAGCCCCCAGGGGTACTCTGGGCAGGGGGTAGCTGCCAAAGTCTAAGACTGTGTTGAGCTTCCTGAAGTCATTGCAGAGTCTCAGACTTCCTGCTACAATGGGGCCTGACCAGGGGCTGGTGGGCTTCTCGATGATTCTGTCCTACAACATTCAAGCTACTTCTTGCTTGATTGCATGATGGCAGGCCTCCAGGACATGATAGGGGGACTGGTGAATTACTACCCCAGGGGTAGTTTTGATGTGTTGCATCAGGTGGGGCCAATCTTGTTCTGATGAGAAGACATCCCTGAACTGGTCTAGTAGCTCTCCCAGCTCTTGGCACTGTTGACCGGACAGGTCCTCACCTTGTTGGACCAGGGTGTACCCTGGTGGTTCTGATGAGACAATAGTTTGGGCTGAGAGCAGTGGGAGAGGCTTGATCCAACATTTCAACAGATTCATGTGGTAGGTTTGTGTATCTTTTCTCTTACCTGGCTGAAGCAGGTGGTAGTTAACGGGCCCAACATGCTCAGTCATAGGGAAGGGGCCCTACCACTGCGTGAGGAACTTGCAGCTAGTGGTGGGGATTAGCAGAAGGATGTGGTTGCTGGGCTGGGCTAAGCAGTTATAGAGCGAGCTCTGTTCAGCCTAGGCAGTAAGCTTATGCTGGTGGATGATGGGAGCCACCCTGTCAATGCGATCCTGCCTTTCCTTTACATGCTTGATGGTGGTTCAGAAGGGTGAGGGCTGCTCTTCCCAGGCCTCCTTTACCACATCCAGGAGGCCCTGGGCCTTATCCCAAATAGGAGCGCGAAGGACATAAAGCCTGGAGTCTCCCAGATTGCAGACAGTACATATGGGAGAAGAAGATCCCTGGCCATCTTCATCTACTACCTGTCTACTACTAACTAGACCTCTTCAGGGTCTGGTTGAACCTCTCAACCAGCCCATCAGTCTGAGGGTGGTAGGTTAAAGTGTGGATCTGTTTAACCTGCAACAACCAGCACACATCTGTCATTAGTTTGGACAGAGAGAGAACAGCAGAACCAGTTCCCTGGCAACGTTTTTGGATGTAGCCTTCTGAAGGGAGACTGCTTTGGGGTATCAGGTGGTGTAGTCTATGATGACGAGTATGTGCTCATGGCCCTGGGCAGAATTAGGAAGGGGACCCACCAGATCCATGCCCACTCTCAAAGGGGATGCCGATAATGGGCAGAGGCATGAGCGGGGGCAGGTGCAGGCTTCCTTGGGGCAGTGCACGGACATAGAGGCAGCATTGGCAGACATTCCTCACTTCAGCATTCATCTTTTGGCATACTAGGTAGCTCCCCAAAGGGTGGGAGTGGGCTAGGTGTGTCACAAGGTCTACTTTTGAGCAAGGGACTAAAAGCAGGTCTGTGGGCTGGCCTTGCTGCTCTGTGTGGTGGTAGAGAAGGCCCAGGAAGGAAGCTTACCTGGCTGTTGGTCTTTGCCTTCCACAACACACACCTGCCCCCCACAGTTTTTTAGTCGCTCATCCTGTTTCTGCTCCTGCCTGAAGTTCCTTTCTCAAGTCATCTGCTTATAAATGAGAGAGTGGATGAGAAGTGGTGTTTGACTCACCTTCGGCAGTGCAGGCATAAGCGTCCCCATGCTCCCCAGCCAGGCACACAACTTAGAGTGGCATGGTGCAGTCCATGAGCCTTTGAGGTGCTTATCATCTGCACATCCTTCTGGAAGCAGGCAGCTCCTTGGGAAACCCAGGCCAATTGGCCTAGGAGGAGAGGGACAGGGAGGTCAGGAATGACACCAATGGTTAGCTTCCATTCATCTCACTCATTTTGAATCCAGATGTGGGTGATGGCCACCTCTAGTGCGTCCCCATGCACGCAGGTGACCTCGACAGTGCTGCAGTACCCCAAAGCCTCAATAACACTGAGGGTCAAACCAGTGTGATGATGCTGCTGGAGTTGAGGAGAGCTTGCACTGGCCATCCCTCTATCCACACAGGGGTGCTTGGAAGATGAGGGCTTGTGGGTGAGTTGATGATGCAGCCAGCAAGCCATGGCTTCTGGGTTGGGTTGGGTGATGGAGGTTCAGAAGCAGTGGGGATGACCACATCAAGGAGGGGGGAGGTCAAGCTGGTGACAGAAGACCTTTGGGGCTCTGTGTTGGCCCAGGGAGGGGGTGTATATATTGTATATACTGTATTTTATTATTACTATTTACTGTTTGATCTCGTGTGTGTCTATCTATCTATCTATCTATCTATCTATCTATCTATCTATCTATCTATCTATCTATCTATCTATCTATC
>JAPEKN010000008.1:51089045-51100855 GCA_028877435.1 Cathorops dasycephalus
TAAAAGTCATATTTTTCTTGACTTTCTCAATATGGATACTATGTGCTCAGTTTATGTCATTAAATATCTATGACATTGGATAATATCAAAGATTGATGTGGTTACACCTTTTGGGTGCAGAGCCCATGTTAAGCTAACTAGGTAAATTGACTCATGTTGATGATGAACACAATAGTTTTTGCTAGGGTACATTTTGACAGGACTAGCTAATAATAAATAAATCACTAAGAAAATGATGATGCAAGTAGTATAATTCAGCACTTGTCAACACAGGATATTGCCTGTTTGAGCTGATTTACTAGCAGTTTGCTCACCGGTTCACTAGCTAGTGTTCAGTTATTGAATACACATGTACTCAGCTAAAAACACATTAGAAACCATTAGAGAGTTCTTATAATTCATAATCAGTTTTAATGAGTTGTGGTCCAATGGTCTGTAATGGTAGTTTAACATGATATGCTTTTTTCCACAGTTCCTGCTGGCTTTTCATTTAATACTGATAGTAATCATCGTTCCATGAAAGAAGTGTGGTTGCATCGAATAGCAATTTTTTCCCCAGCAGGGTCTTTTAGGACTTTATTTTAATACCACGATGTTGGTTAATGCGTATTAAAATGATGTATTATTCCATATAGATTACTTTCAATGCATTACATCTTCATGGATAATTTAACAATATTCATTTTGCACTATAGGCAGCACAGTGGTGTAGTGGTTAGCACTGTCACCTCACAGCAAAAAGGTCCCGGGTTCGAAGGAGCAGGGGTGGACCTTGTTTTCGTTGGCCCTCTGGGAGAGGATGGCTCTGACCCCAGACTCGGAAGCATCGATCTCCACGATAAACTGTTTTGTGGGATCGGGTATGGTGAGAATGGGTGCTGTGGTGAACTTGTACCCCAATGTTCCTCCAGGGACTGAGAGAAGATCAGGATGTCATCCAGGTACACTAAAACAAAGATGTTGAGAAAGTCCCTCAGGACATCATTGACGAGTGCCTGGAAGACTGCAGGCGCATTGATCAGGCCGAAAAGAACCACGAGGTACTTGTAGTGGCCATTGGTGGTGTTGAAGGCCATCTTCCACTTGTCCCCCTCCCTGATCCTGAAGAGATGGTAGGCATTGCGTAAGTCCAACTTGGTGAATATCTTGGCTCCCTGGAGTAGTTCAAAGGCCATAGTCATGAGTGGTAGTGGGTAGCAGTTCTCGACTGTGATGGCATGGAGACCTCAATAATCAATGCATGGGTGGAGCGACTTGTCCTTCTTATCCACGAAGAAGAATCCTGCCCCTGCTGGGGAGGAAGAAGGGCAGATGATCCCAGCTTCCAGAGACTCGGAGATGTACTTCTCCATAGCTTGCCTTTCAATGGGAAACAGAGAGTAGAGTCACCCTTTGGGTAGCGCTGTTCCAGTCAGGAGGTCGATTCCGCAGTCATAGGGTCTGTGAGGAAGAAGGGACACTGCTTGGGTCTTGCTGAAAACAAGTCTTAAGTCCAGGTATTCCGGAGGCACATGAGAGAGGTTGGGAAACTCGCTGGCTGGAGGCTGCGGTGGTCTGGCGGGAGGCAGAGCGGAGTTCAGGCAGGAAGCTAGGCAGGAATGGCTCCAGCCTAGGATGGTGTTATTGGCCCAGTTTAGGTGAGGGTTGTGCAGCATTAACCAGGGTAATCCTAGAATGATGGGCACATGGGGGTTGTTCATGACATGGGGCTGGATGGTTTCTGAGTGGTTACCAGAAATCCTCAGGGTGAGCAGGGCAGTAAGGTGGGTGATGGTGGTCAAGCTGGTGCCATTGAGTGTCAGGACAGTGACAGGGGCATCAAGGGCAGGTAGCAGGATTCCCAGACGCTTGACAGTGACGGAGCAGATTAGGTTCCTTTCTGCCCCTGAGTTGACGAGGGTCTGGAGATGGTGATGCTGGTTGTCGTGGATAATGATGACAGGAAGTAGCGGTCAATCAGTGGGGGGCTGGTTCCGAGTGTTGCCCACCAGGGCCCCTCGATTCACTGGTGGGGCTCGTCCTTTTAGTGGGCAGGCTTGGCAGGTATGTCCTCGCTGACCGCAGTAGAAACAGGCCCCTGTGCTCCGCCGACATTGTCGTTCCTCCACTGACACCTGTACCCGGTCTACCTGCATAGGTTCGACGGACAAGGTGGGAGGTGGAGAGGAGGTGAAGCTGGGGTGGGTCTTCTCTCTCCTCCATTGCTGGATCTGGGCATCGATGCAGTTGGCAAGGTCCATGAGACTGGAGAGGTCTGATGGCAGTTCCTGTGATATCAGCTCATCCTTAATTATGTCAGACAAGCCATGCAGGAATGCGTTGACCTGGGCATTCTTGTTCCAACCTGCCAATGTCCAGAACTTGATGGCATAGTCCGAGGCAGACTGGGACCCCTGCTGCAGCTTCATAAGTTCCTTAGCGGCCTCCCGGCCAGACAGAGAGCGATCAAAAGTTTGCCTCATCTCTTCGGAGAAATCTTTGAAACAGGAGCAGAAGGGAGCATCGGTATCCCAGACTGCTGTTCTCCACTCCCTGGCCTTGCCAGTGAGGAGCGTGATGATATATGCCACCTGGGAGTGTTCTGTGAGGAAGGTCAGAGGTTGCAGCTCCGTGATCAATGAGCATTGAGACAAGAACGATCTACAAGTACCTGGCTCTCCATTGTAGAGCCGAGGCACTGGGAGTCTCGGTGCGTGGGAAAAGGCAGTGGCAGGAGCTGAAGTTGGAGACTGCTGGGCAGAGGTAGGCATGGCTTGATAGTGCTGCATTTGTGTGGTGAGGAGGTTGAGTGAGTTGGACAGGGTGGCGAGATTCTGGGTGATCTGTTGGAGGTCTTGCTGATGGGTCCCGAGGAAAGTCCCTTGCTGCTGGATGGCCATTCTCAGACGGGTGAGTTCCGCTGGATCCATGTTGGCCAGAACCTACTGTTAGGGGTCGTGGAGGTGTGGTGAGATAAGGATCCACAAGCAGGATACAGACAGTAATCAACTAAATAGAGAGATTTAATCCAGGGAAAAGGGCATGTTTACAAGAGTAAACAAAAATAATCCAGATAAGAGACAGAAAACTAGACAAAAACACAACAGGCAAGGACAAAAATGCTAGGACAAAAAAACAAAAACAAGAAAAACCCCTAGTGCAAAAACCATGAACTAGAAAAATGAGCTTGAGCAAACAACCATGAAACATAACAGAGGCACAGAAATGGCTAGAAGCAAAGCAAGACATTCTGGCAAAGTTCCTGTCTGAGAACAGCATTTTTATAACAGCAGAGAAAACCAGGAAGTGAATGCAGGCATGAAGGAATTCACGTTCCAGATTCGGATTGGCACTGGCATGAGAGATTCGTAATCTCCAAAGTGGATGTCCGGAGCAGAGCATGACAAAAATAAAGTGTTTGTGCAACCATCAACTCTCGCCTGCCATGCTTCTGTGCTCCACCCACATCAGGAACTGTAACTGTGGTGCCGGAACCCGGGGACACAGAAAGGAACCACCCCATGGAGTCCTCGCCATTCGAAGAGCTCATTCTTGCCCTCGCTACCACCCAGCAGAACCAGCATCAAGTGCTGATCACCTCTGAAAGGAGCAGGAGCAACACTTTGAAGCCTTGATGCTGGGCCAGCAGGAAGATCGCCAGGCGTTCTGGCACCTGCTCACATCAGCAGGGGCGTCGACCACCGCTGACACCACCCTCATGAAGATGGGACCATAGGACCATCCAGAAGCATTCCTCGTCCTCTTTGAGCAAGCAGCCAAGGTGTGGCGGTGGCCGCTGAAGCAGCCTGTGCCTCCTCCCGCTCCTGACTAGCGAGGCACAGCAGCTTCCTGCTGACAGCCGGCTGGTCTATGCTGACCTGAGGAAAGCCATCCTGCAGCAGCTTGGCTGCTCCCCAGAGCAACATCGCTAGTGCTTCCGGACACTGGCATTGGAGGAGGTTGGCTGGCTGGCCGGCCGTTTGCGTTCGGCCAGCAACTCCAGGACACCTGCCTGTGGTGACTGAGGGTGGAAGACCATGATGCCGATGAGCTCATCGATCTGGTGGCACTGGAACAGTTTGTCTCTCGACTTCCAGAAGGAATGGCAGAATGGGTCCAGTGTCATCACCTGGCATCACTGGAACAAGCCATCGAGCTGGCAGAGGACCATCTAGAGGCAGATCTGACAGCAGGCAGATGAGGCATCTCCCCTCCCCTCGCTTCTCTTCTCTTTCTCTCTCTCTTTTTTCCCCCATCTCTCATCCCCCTCTCCACCCCGTTCCCCTGCCACGGAGGCAGCAGCTGGCTCCTCCCCAGCCGGCCTGTTACACCTGTGGTGTCCTCCCCTCTCCCTCTCCTGTGTCTGTGTTGTCTCCCCCTCAGGTGAGTGACAGCCATAACACCAGTGCAGAGGGAAAGCCTGGGCCGATGTGCTGATGCAGCAGGGAATCGGAGCATTTCCAGGGTCAGAGCTCTGCAAGGGAGGTGGGTGCTGTAATCCAGATCCTTGATGCACCAGAGTATTCAAGGGAACACATGTCATGCTTTGGTGGATTCCGATTGTAATCAGATCTCCATTCACCAATGCCTGGTGCAAGGTGAGGCATTGGGGGGAGCACAAGTGGTGAAAGTGTTGTGTGTGCGCACAGGGATGTTCACCATTACCCTCTAGTGTCTGTCCATATTCTATTTCAGGGCCAAATGCATAGAATAAAGACAGCGGTTAGTCCCCATCTCACCCACTCGTTGATTTTGGGTACTGATTGGCCAGGATTTAAAAACCTGATGGAATATTTAACATGCAGTGAGTCCTGCACTAGTAGGTCACAGGAAGATTCTGAATGTGGCATTGGCTGGAGAAGCTGTCACAGAGCCGTCTATGTCAACACCGCATCAGAGTAAGGAGCAGCCCGCCCCTCATCCCTCTCTTGGGGATTCCCTTGGGGATTTCCTGTCAGAGCAGCTGCGAGACGAAGCTCTGCAGCATGTGTTTGACCAAGTGAGAGTAATTGATGGTCAAACTCTTCAGCCAAGTGCGGCACCGACCTTCCCTTATTTTGCCATTATTAAAGATAGATTGTACTGAGTGATGCAGGACACTCAAACTAAGGAACAAATAACCTAGTTGTTAATCCCAAAGAGCCATAGGGAACTCGTATTCCATGCGGCTCCCTTTAATCCCATGGCTGGACACTTAGGGCAAGATAAAACACTAGCCCGAATAATGGCCTGGTTCTATTGGCCAGGGATTTGCGGGGATGTCCATCGGTGGTGTGTGGCATGCCGTGAATGCCAATTAGTAAATCCCATGGCCACTCCAAAAGCACCTTTGTGCCCTCTCCCTCTAATCGAGACCCCATTTGAGCAAATTGGGATGGATCTCGTCGGGCCATTAGATTGGTCAGCATGGGGATATTGCTTTATTTTAGTTCTGGTGGACTATGCAATGCGATATCCAGAAGCAGTGCCTCTCCACAATATCTCAGCACACAGTATTGCGGAAGCGCTCTTCAGCTTTATCTCCCAGGTCAGGATTCTGAAAGAAATCCTGACAGACCAAAGCACCTCGTTTATGTCACTCACACTGCGTGAACTGTATGGGTTACTGGGTTATCCACACCAGTGTCTATCACCCACAAACGGATGGCTTTGTAGAGCGATTTAACCAAACACTCAAAAACATAATCCAGAAATTCGTAAGTGAAGATTGCGCATAATTGGTATAAGTGGCTTGAGCCCCTGTTATTTGCAGCACGAGAGGTCCTGCAAGCCTCCACAGGGTTTTCTCCCTTTGAATTATTATATGGGTATAAACTGCATGGCATGCTGGACGTGCTGTGGGAAAATTGGGAGAAGGGACCTTCACGGAGTAAAAATGAAATTCAGTATGTTCTTGACCTGTGCGCAAAACTCCTTACCCTCACGCACCTAACCCAAGAGAATTTGCAGCAGGTGCAAGAGCGTCAAAGCCGGCTGTATGACAGGGGCATGTTCCTTAGAGAGTTCATGCCGGGAGACAAAGTGCTCATATTATTGCCCACGTCGAGTTAGTCGCCAAGTGGCAAGGGCCCTTCGAGGTCACACGGCGAGTCGGGGACGTCAACTATGAGGTGAAGTGAACGGATAGGGGCGGGGCATTGCAAATCTACCACCTCAACCTTTTAAAATGCTGGAATGAGGGGTCCCTGTGGCATTGGAATCGGTAGTCCCAGAGAAGGCAGAGCTGGGGCCGGAGGTAAAAAAGATAACATCTCGGACCACTCCGGTCCCTTGTGGAGACCACCTCTCACAGGCCCAACTCACAGAGATAGCCAAGTTGCAGAAGGAATTTTCCGACGTATTCTCGCCCCTTCCTGGTCATATCCATCTTATAGAACATCACATCAAAACGCCCCCGACCACAACGCATGTGTGAGTGAGTAAGCTGAAAAGCTAAATAAAGTGGTTTGTGTAACCATCAACTCTCGCCTGCCATGCTTCTGTGCACCACCCACATCAGAAACTGTTACAAGAAACATGCAGAATTACACTCAGGCAGCAGTTTAGAGGATCAGAGTCAAAGATCAGCTTCCTGTGACCTCATACTAATCTTCACTCTGGGTGTAAACAGCTGCTCCGTATTCAAACCCCCAACTTGCAAACGCATAAATATTTAATACACCTGACAAGCAATTTATATTTCTATAAGCTACTCCATCATTTCTATCTCTTAGAGAGTGACAGGAGAAAAATGGTTCTGTGTATTCATGCTGACGTTTGTCAGAAATCTGACTGTGGAAGATGGATGGAACTGATTCACGCTGGGAAACAAAGCTGTTAAAGTTTTTCAAATCGCTTCCTCAGAGGTTTTAAAATATGACTCCATAGCTGTAGAATATTACTCTGTTTTTCTCCAGTGTTCCAGATTTCAACTTTCTAAGGTTAATAAGATGTTTCAAATTTGCATAAGTTCTAAATGTATAAAGTTTATGACTTTACAATGATGTTCTAGATTCGAGGACAGATTCCATATTTAGCTAGATGAAACTGCTTCCAATGAAACTGCAGAGGTGGATATGGCTGTCTGCAAAGTTCTGGCTTCAGCTTAGCTACAAGTTCACTCACTACAAACTTCACATATGGTTCTGTCATTATGTAGGGGTTTCTAAAAAGTTCAAGATTTGTTTATGTTTTAAAGAAGTTCCAGAATTGGAGAAGTTAAAGAAGTCCTAGTGTTAGTAATCATGTTTAAGGTATATAAAGAAATGACTACAACTCACTCAACGGCTTTCTAAGTAGTTCTAGAAGTTCCAGAATTGGGTATTGCATTCGAAGATGTTCTAGACTCTGGTACAGCTTCATTAGAATTTATAACTCTGTTTTTGGTGTTTTAAAGTCTGGGTTTAGATTTATAATAGGTTTCAGAATTATCTGTGGGTTTTATCTGCAAAAATTACAGAATTACAGAACTTTCAAATAAGTTTAAGAGAAAAGGACTGAATGAGATACACAAAGTATGAAAGAGGAAAATGAGCAAGGTCAAGGTCAAAGGTCATGAAGCCGCTGATGAGTTTTGTAATTTGAGAATGTTAGAGTCAGCGCAACACGACTGTTTCATGGTTGAGTTCAGCGAAACAGCTCAGGGTGGGATATACAGATAGAAGGGAGAAAAGAGGAAGAACTGGAATGACAGGAAGGAAATGGTTCTTGATGAATCAGTTCCCCCGGTAACAGTGTGATGTCACTGTGACCTGGGGTTCTACTTCCTGATACCTCAGCAGTAAAAGATTATTTTCTTTCTCTTTTTTCATCTTTTCATTTTGTTAGCCATGGCAATGGGCCAGCGTTGCTATGGATACAAAAGTGTGATAGCAACAAAATGTAACAGCGGGAACATCTGTTCTCTTTTTGTTTTTGCCAGCATGAGGAACAAGGGAAACGTCTCTCTTTCTCAATCTCTCATTCTCTTGTGTAAGAAAAGAACAGAGTGAAAGCATCATGCTGATCGTATCCAGTGCCCCTCTGTTCCTACATTTCCGTCAGTCTGTTCCTCATGCCTATTTGTAGTTCTTCTTCTCACACATACACACACACACACACACACACACCTTTTAGCTCATGCCAGTCCCTTGAAAACTGAAGATTTGTGACAGTGTCTGATGGAATTCTGCTGATAGTTAAAACATTTTTTGTGATATTTTTCTATCACAGTCTCTGACATGCTTATCATCTCCTGAGGTCACACATAACGAGTGTTGGAACACAAACCGGCTCTTTATAAAGCTCTCAAATGCACCCGAGTTTCTCTCACAGCCTCAGGAAGCGAGTGTGATCACGCTAAGATACCATCAAACACTCAACTCAAAAATAACTCATGAGCTGCGTGACTCAACTTTCACTGATTCACTGAATCGTATCCTCATGATTTGTTTCTGCTGTAACTCTTACTGCAGCTCAATGATGATTAAAAACCTGCAAATCACCGAGTTACTCTAATAACAAGTGTGACTGATATATATTTGTCCAGGTCGATAAAGTCGGACTCTCTAACCCGTACTTATCAGAGTCACACAGGAACAGATTTGAGTTAAATGACTTTTAAGCATCCCTGCATCTAATTCATGAATAGTTTGAACAGCTTGAGAGCAAATGATGAATCAGACTCATCCATATGGAAAAAGAAAAATAGAAAATGTGATTTATCTTATAAATATTCTGTAGTACATCTTGATTTACATAAAACACAGCCTCAGTGCATGTTGTGAGTGCAGAGTTTACTGATTTAGGAAGACCAAGGGGGGAAAAATCAAAGCATTTTTGTGGAAAAAGTAATATTAGTAGAGCAGACAATTTCAAATATTGCCAAAATATTGCAAAAAAGTACAGAGAAATGTACTTGTGCATGTAATACCTATGGTTGGAGATTAAATGGTTTATCCTTTTAGCTATTTGGGTATATTATACATGCTTTATGAACACTGATGCCAATTAAGATAATTCTGCAATGTTTTAAAACATATTTGACTATTTAATGGCTTTCAGTATACAGTCTGATGTGTTATTGCTGTTAGTAATTCATTTTCATCTTTATTAATACTAGAATAGAGTGGGCTTGTTGTGCATAAATCCACAAGAGTATTCTCTCCTATAGCAATTGATCATGCTCACGAGCAGAATAATGCTGTAATCAAGGGAGATGGAAGAGCAGTGGGCCTTACAGAAGATCCTGCATCACTCAGGTGCTGGATAACTCTGAGGAAGTGTCAGAAAAGAAAGAAGCAGCCAGTAGTGTGAGACATCATGAACAGAACTTGACTGCCCAGAAGACCTTCTTTGACAAAGTGAAGAAGCTATCTTCTGTGATGAGAGAAATGGGGAACTCTTTCCAAGAAGATTCATCTGACCTGCTGGTGCTAGACACAAAGGACCCAGCCACTGCAGCAATGGTCAGTACCCATCACACAAGAGGCAAGGCCCAGTTCAAATCATTCATGGAAGATCTTCAGAGGCAGGATGATAATTCATTCTATCAACCCATCAAGAAGAATCAGACTGCATTCTTCAAGCCTTGTGCATTGCCCAACAGTTCAAAGAAGGTGTCATCACTAAAGGAAGACTGTCAGCTCTTTTCTAGGCTCTTTATTTCATGTCAAAGAAACAATGTGACCTGGAAGAATTCTTCCAACATGAAAATCAGGCTGCTCCTGCATCTCTGAGTGACAGTGGTAAACTGCATACCTGTCAAAAGTCTCAGCCAGTCAACATACTTGAAGCAAAGGTCCTTCCATCAGACTCAGAACCAATGGCAGAAGTCATAGTCATTGATGGCTAAGCACTGATCAATGACCTGCCTCCACGTACTTCAAAGATATTTGATGACTATGTCAGAGAAGAGGTCCGTACTAAGATCGAGTGTGCCTCCTGTGCCATTTACAGGATGGTCGATGTTATGTTTGACCTCTATCAGAAGGACAGTCTTAAGTCAGAGACAAGGTCCAAATGAGGGAAAGGTGTCAGGAGAAGGGTTGAAGGAGCAAGTAGAACTCCAACCGACTGGTAAAGCTTCTTGTTAGATGACAAGAAAAAGACAGAGTTGTTCCTGTTCCTTGCAGACAGAATTAAAGACATGATCAGTGCTAGCAATATCATTGTGACAAAGGGTGAGGATGCCATCTGTAACAAGGCAAGGGAACTTTCAGGAGTATCCCCATGTCGACATGAAGAGGCAGACACAAGACTCTTTGTCCATACAAAATATGCCATTTTGGAAGGGTACAAAACAGTTATCATCAAGGCCAATGACACAGATGTGGTTGTCATAGCTGTATCTGTCTTCTCTTCCTTGGAGGAACTTGGTCTTTTGAAACTATGGGTCACTTTTGGCCAAGGAGCCAATGCCAGATGGATTCCTGTCCATGATGTAGTGTCTGCCATGGGGCCTGAGAAATAAAGTGCGTTGCTGTTCTTTCATGCCTTCATTGGATGTGATGTCCTTTCATGGAATGGGCAAAAAGTGGGCATGGCAGACATGGAATGTATTTGGTGAAATTGGCAAGACCTTTGTCAAGCTGAGTCAGTGCCCAGTGACAGTGGACAATGAAGACACCCAAGTCCTCAAAAGATTTGTTGTCCTCATGTATGACAGGTCTAGTGCTGCCACCAATGTTAATGATCCCAGGCTTGATCTATCTGCACACAAGCAGAGGACATATGAGTCAATTCCACTGACACAGGCAGCACTTAAAGAACATATCAAGCATGCAGCCTATCAAACAGAAATTGTCTGGGCTCAAGCAACTGACCCTCAGCCAGACATCAAGTCCCCAGGTGACTATGGATGGGTATAAGATGGAGACACATGGAGAATTCGTTGAACAATCCTTGCACCAATTGCAGTAAGTTGCCAGGAGTTGATGACGTGTTCATGCAAGAAGGACTGCACAAGGAGGTGTAAATGCTTCAGATCAGGACATGCCTGCTGTCAGTAATCCTGGTGTGAAGGAGCAGACTACAAACACTCAGGACTACAACCCCCATGACACACAGTGCCCTCTGTCCCCAGCTGTCATGCATTTCCTTAATCACCGCTTCTGCTATTTAAGCCGCTCATTCACACCACTCCAGTGCGAAGTATTGTCCTACCCTTTCAGTACATACAGAGCCTTGTATCTTTTTTGACTGTCTCTAGTGTTTCCTGACCTTTTGCTATTTCTTCTCTATTTTTGCTCTTTGTCTTTTCCACGTCACGCTGTTCACTGATCGCCTGACCCTCACTAGTTTACCGACACTGATTTCAGACACATGTTTTGGCTTCGTTGACAGTCTACTTATCTGCTTCCTCTGCACATACATCAGTAAGTGCCTGCACTCTCACAGGATATTTCGCCATAATGGATGTAGCAGAGGGTCCTAAACAGACTGCTCTAAACATGCAGGGGCATTTGCTAGGTGAACATCAACAGACACTTGCCAGCCTCAACACTTGGATGATGCAGCTCACATCTGTGATAGGCCCGCCTAACATGCTCCGAGCCTCCTCCTAGCCCAGCGCTTCAATCCCACTCCAGAGAAGTTTACTGGAGACACCATCACATGTAAGTTTTTTTTTTTTACTGCAATGTACTATGTATTTTTCCACCATGCCGCATTTATCGGAAGAGCACAAGATTGCAAAATTTATATATTTTCTCTCAGGTAAAGCACTTTGCTGGAAAAAGGGGCATGAGCAAACCAAGTCCTATGAACAATTCCTCACCATGTGTAAAAGGGTGTTTAATCATGAACCAGAAGGGATAGAGGTTGGAGAGAGTCTTCTTGCCAGTTCCCAAGGCTCAAGAAGTGTTGCTGAATAT
>JAPEKN010000009.1:106827-122563 GCA_028877435.1 Cathorops dasycephalus
AATATTTTTGTCTCATTTGTTTAACTGGGCTCTCTTTATCTACTTTTAGGACTTGTGTGAAAATCTGATGATGTTTTATGTCATATTTATGCAGAAATATAGAAACTTCTAAAGGGCTCACAAACTTTCAAGCACCACTGTAAAGACAGGTCTAGGTTTTGTTTGAGTGACGGCCTCCTCCTTGAAGCCAGGCGGCGGAGCAACTGTCTCATCCTCCCTGAAGCAGAGGCCACATTGTTGGCCTCTGGAGCAAGCTGTGAAGTCGAGGCTGCCCCATCAGCCTCTGGGGTATCAGTTCACCCCAAAAAACCTTTAGGGGTCCTCCTTCCCTAGATCCTAGAACCAGGACTTGAGCATCATGCTGAACAACTTGGCGCTGCGAAGACATGGGTGCTCCACTGCCAGTAGGCTCTTGGTCCTCTGGTGTACTGATCCAGTGAGCCAATATATCATGCAGCCTACCCACAAAATCTCAGGAGATTTGGACTCCACCAAGTCCTCATAGAAGAGGCTGCACTGGAGGAAAAATCCATTGGGCGGCCACTATGTCCAGCCCTAGCTGTTGCAGGAACTATACTGATCCTGGTTTTAGCACTGTGACAATGGCGCTGGATTGCTCAGCATGCCCACTCACTTCCGCTACATCAATATTGTAGGCGAAGTATTCTGTCAGTAAAAAGTGGCTGCAGACAGATGTTAGTACAGGAAGGTTTATTTACAGCCAGGCAAACATACAGTAGCATCAGGCAAAAGCAGTGTCGATTTACAGTCAAGGGTCATACGAAGCGCAGAGTGTCAGAGATAGAGGAAAGCCAGAGTCCAATAAAACAAAACAAGGTCAAGATCCAGAGTAACAAACACAGACCAAGGCTTGATAGTGACAGACACTAGGCACTAAGCATATACTTTGCAAAGTCTTTGGAGTCCTTATTATGTGCACTGTGATTGCACTCTGATGAGGAACAGGTGTACGTAATAATTAGCCCTTGTGACATGCGCAGTGTGCTCAAAGTACAAATACATGTGGATGTTAGTCACAATTCAGTGTGCACCAAGCGTGAACACATATGGATGTGACACTTCACTAATGATGGAACTGCTCATGGCAGCAGCACAATGAATTCTGAGTGCTGTAATGTCTATATGGTTGAACTCATGTATACAAAAATATCAATTTTTGAGGACTTCCTGTTTGACTATGAGGAGATAGGTCGCAAGACAGTAGAGCTCCCTGCTTAATATTTCAATATAACTTTTAAAAAGCGCCACTAAGGCCATTTTCAATTAATAATATTTTATTTAGTAGTGAACATCACTTTTACATCGAAAAGACACAGCATTGACCGACAATATGAGCAAACCGACAAGACAATCATCAGCTGCTACATCAAAAACCAGTGTTGCGAGTAAAGTTGACGCCATGGCTAACAACGATTCGGGTGAAACACCAAGTTCAAATGGAGTTTCCATGAGTCAACTGGTTGCTGAACTGGACAAACAATGAACTTCACTAAAAGAGGACATTTCTGCCTTAATTCAAGAGTTGATTGCGCCTCTCCAATCCTCCGTGAATGCATTAACCAAGACTATAGTCAGTTTTCAGGCAAGGCTAAGTGCAACCAAATCTCTAGCTGGTGACAACTTCTCCACACTGAACATTACAGAAAAAAAGATAAAAATTTTTGGAGGAACATAACGTAACCCTGTTTGACTGATTGGAGGACCTTGAAAATCGCTCTAGGCGTGCTAATCTCAGGATATTAAATGTTACGGAGGACAGCGAGAAAGGTCAGTCTACAGTGAAGTTTGTATCCAACATGTTAATGGAGGTGATGCCAGGAGTTTTGGACAAACCGCCTGAACTGGAACGAGCACATTGCTGACTCGGCCAAAAGCCCCAAAAAGAACAGCCACCCTAGCCGTTTGTGGTCTGCTTTCACCGATTTCAGGAAAAGGAAAAAGTACTACGCTGGGCCCGGATGAATAACATGGAGTTCAACGGTAATAAACTGCAAATATATCCAGATATGTCAGCAGCACTAGCAAAAAACACACAGCATTTAAGGATGTCAAACAACTCCTGTACTGTATGTGAAGAATGTGCGATTTAATCTGCTGTACCCTGCACGACTTCGAGTTGAATTTGACAAGCAGTCATTCATCTTTTCATCACCCGAAGATGCCCAAGAGTTCTATGACCGCTGAGTTGCTACATACAAGCATCCAGAGGGACCTGTGGACCAAAATGATGGTGAATAGCCTAGACTACTTTGGACTCACTAAAAATAGACCAATAGGTCAAATGGACTGGAGATCTGCCTTATATTCGTAAGTTGCACAAATGTTTACAATGCATAAGCCAATCTACGCATCATATTGCAATCAGAAGGCTATTTTTTGAATTTTTTAGCCCAGATGTTCAGGAAGGCATGATGTAGCCAGCTGTGTGTAGGGCCCGAGCACCGAGGTGTGGCTGTGATTCAGCCAGCACTGGAGTTGCAAAGTCCTATTGTTTCATTTTCTTTTCTTTTTGTCAGACGGTATTTGTAGTGTTGTAAACTCAGTTCAATGGACAATTATTCAGCTAGTATTGTGTTACTTGTGTCACTCTTGTGGTAAGGTTTTAAGTGGACTGGATGAACAGGCTAATTTACCTAGGCCTATGCCAAGTCAGAATTTGACTATGCATTTACTGTTTAGCATAATGGGGAGCAATATGGGGAGGATAATGTGTAAATGGACTACAGGAAGTTTAAGCACAGCAGGGCTGCGGTTCGTCAGTGTTCAGAGGACGAACCTAGAGTTTTCCTGTTTTTTCAAGGGATGGGTTTTTTTTTTTGCTAAGGGTTTCCTTTTCTTTTACAATTTGTCTCATGGCTGTAAAATAATATCACAAGCTTTGTTACCTGCGCAGGTTGACACAAAGCCACTACAGCAAACACAGAAAGTAGAAATGTGTCAGGAGGATCTGTGGTACGCTTTATTAGTTGGAACATTAGAGGTATGAATGGACCAGTGAAGAGAACTAGAATATTTACACATCTGAAAAGATTGCATACTGAAATTGCATTTTTTTTTTTACATGAAACACACCTGTGGGTACAGGACCAAATACTGTTAAGAAAAGCTTGGGTAGGGCAGGTGTTCCATTCAAACTTTAGTAGCAGAGCTAGGGGAGCAGCAATATTAATCCACAAAAAAGTTTTATTCACTGCTTCAGAAATAGTTTCAGACCCCCAAGGATGCTATATTATTAGTATCAGGTCTTCTTTTCCACATACCTGTGGTGTTGGTTAGTGTGTATGCCCTGACCTGGGATGATGCAGATTTTTTCAAGAAGATAATGACATTGTTACCTACGGAAGCCGACAGAGGACTTCATATAACCTTTTTTAATTCACCTTGTTATCCCGAGATAACGACATAATTAATTAGAGATCTCGAGAAAACAAACCGTTATCCCGTGATAATGACATAATTAATTCAGGATCTCGAGAAAACAGCACAATTATCCCGTGATCTCGAGAAAACAGATAATTATTCCGTGATCTCGAAAAAACAAAGCAATTATTTCATGATCTTGAAAACAACTGAGATTTCTAGCAGAGCTGCGTGCCCTGCGCCCCCTGTGTCAGACAACGAAGAGAAATTGGCAGACATGTAACAGAGAAGAAATGGCTTTCTTCGATGCCTTGAGAGAGAGGGGGGTTCCAGTGGAGAACATCACCCAGATGATAGAGGACAAGGTGAGATGAATGTGTTTAAACCTCACAAATGTTATCGACGGTGCTAATCTGTGCATTTCATGAAGTCTGTTGCATCAAGCAGCAGGAGGCTAGCCTAGCATGCTAAGTGTTCTTCACACCCAGCTTGCTTGCTCTCTGGTGGTAGCTAAAGTGGCTAGCGATTCAATCTTTGCTCAAGTCAAGTGCAGTTTAACCATATTCATGTTGTTCGTATATGTTGCTGTTCCCCTGTATGTATGGCTGTATACATGAACAGCTTACATGCACAGAGAGAGGTAGATAGCACTAGACTCGTGTAGCAAATATCAACCATCTATGGCCATAGTGCTGGATTCGTCTGGAGAACAGCATAGCAGACGTATTCCTTGCCACTGACATACTCGCAGTCAATCACTCATTAATCGGCATAGATTGAATAGGTTGTCTTTGTCAGTAATGTCATAAGTATCACATCTTTACACAGCCTCAGCCCTCAGGTAACTTTTCCGACCATTTAATTGTTGTCTAAAAGCAGCGTAGCGCTACTCTCCTCACTGAAACAGGTCTGCGACTGCCTGACCCGTTGTAGTAGCTGCTAGCTGTTCAGTGTGATACTTTATCAGCAACATCCGATTCCTTTATTAAGCTGCTAGTTCATTCATTCACGAGCAAGTGTGTGAACACCCAACTTATTGGAGAGAGAGAGAGACACATAGGGATGTGCTGCTGCACCTAGAATATTATCAACATTGGCAGTGGAGTACTGAGAATAACCACTGAGGGATGCGAGCATGACCAGAGATGTAGGCTATAGTAACTAAGTGGAAGTAGTACTAAAATGCAGTGTCTGTACTTTTTTGGAGTAGTTTTTCCATCTACTTCCACTTGTTTCATATGATGAAGTAAGTAGTTGATTAAAAGACAAAAGACAAACCTGTGTAAGTTAACCTAGAGGCAGTGGTTAACCTGTTGATGTGAGATCCCTTTGCCTTGATGGCAATGATGCATCAGGGCTGTTTTATTATAAGGGATACCATTTAGGCTTAACTTAGCCAGTAGTGACTTATTTCTATTTTATTTTCAGTACTTGAGTATTTTTTAAATACTCCTACTATGCAATACATTACTGAAGTTAAAAACAAATCATTTTGAATACTTTATTACACCCACTTCTGTTTAAAGGACACTTCAACTTCTATTCTAGTCATTTTTATATAGTGCTTGTACTTCTACTCCAGTCCTGTGCTCCAGTACTTTATAACACATTTCTAGCAGGAACTGACCCTGTGATTCAGTAGAGCAAAGTGCTGTGTGACAGTATGCATACAATAGTAGCCTAGTGCAAGTACATAAGGCAGAGCAGTGATAAAGTCAAGAGACCAGCATTATGTATGAACAATAAACACAGATAATAATAATAATAATAATAATAATAATAATAATAATAATAATGTGTTTTCAGGTGGACCAAGACATCATGACAGCAATAGATGAAGACACCTTGTCAAGGTATATTCTTCATCTGGGTGACAGAGTGTTTGCCAGGAACTGGACCAGTGTTGAACGCAATGAAGAGAGGAAGAGAATCCTTGTGGATCGACTTAGGTCCAAAATGAGGCTATCTAGCACCAGTGACCCAGCACCGACAGCCACTCAAAGCCGCAATAGGATTGGTGTGGGGAACAGAAATGCAGAGAGAGACACAAGGAAGATTGAAGTAGGATGGATGAACTACCACAATGGTGTTATGAAACAGGTTCGACGTCCAACTGGAGGTGGCACAAGGGAAATCATAGTCAGGAAAAGTGACACCATGAAAAAAATACTTGAGGATGCAAAGAAGATGTTTTTCCCTAATGGGAAATCCACAAAAGGACATATGGATGAATTTGAATTCTCACTCTGTGTTATGGGTTCAGGTGAGCCTTTAGAGGATACACTGACTGTTGCAAGTGTCTATGACACAACTCGTCATAAACTTCTTCGATTGTATGTCTGCTCTAAGAGAAAAGATGCTGAAACTTCAACTAATTTGAATGCCACACCTGAGTCACCTCACCAAGAAAGCTCACTTGCAGAGAGTACTTGCACTACAGCAAGCAAGACTTCAACACCAGACAGCCTCTGTCCACATTCAAATGAGGAAGATGAAGAGGTAATATTTCTTGGTGATCCTAGGAATGTGTCATGTGACGACACAAATGACACACTTGTGTATGACCCACAAATTACACCTCTGCCTACATTTGACAATTTGCTAACCAACTTGCTTGCTGATAATGTGGTTGATGCGACGTGTGATGCAAACTCCACCTCTTTCTTTGAAAACCCGGAAAATGTTGCAGAGAAGCAGCTCCTCACTATTCGTTCAGCCTTACAGATATGATTAATGCCTTTTCTGACCCCAACATCCTGGATGCAAATATTACTTTTCAGCGGGTGCTGGAAAATGGAGACATAGAAAATGGGGTGGGTCATGGCCTCGTGCTGGACTCTCTAACAGACTTCTGGTCGAAATTTTATTTGTCAAGGACCTCAGGCACCACATTCAAGGTACCCACCTTGCATCATGCTTACAAAGAAAGAGAATGGGAAGCAGTGGCCCGCATCGTGGCCTTTGGTTGGAAGTACAGGTATCTTCTGGTGTAGCTGGCAAGGCCATTTCTGTTAGAGGCTTTCTCCATCAACCCATCCACCTCCATCTACCTTGATGGAGGCTTTCTTCAACTACATCAGCTCCAATGAAAAAGATGCCCTCACTGAGGCTCTGAATGATTTCCACAATGCCAACTTTGATGAGCTGCTAACCATTCTAGGCAGTCATAGCTGCACAACTCTGCCTACAGAGCAGAATTTGGCCAAACGTCTTGATGAAATTGCTCACAAGGAACTTGTGCAAGAACCTGCATTCATCATAAAATGTTGGAAGCCAATCCTGAAGGTTGTTACAGAGAGAGACTCCTTCACAGCTGAGGCTCTGGAAAAGATCCTGGATGATTTGAAGCCAAAGGCAAGAAATCTGACCAAAAGCATTCACTTCCCACATATGTCACAATCAGAGAGGACAACCTCTCTGCATCTTCTGAGATTTGTCAGAGAAATGGATGTTCAAGAAATTGGACACTTTCTGAGGTTCTGCACTGGCTCTGACCTTTTCTTGTCCAAAACCATTCAGGTGACATTTGCTAACATGTCAGACTTTGAAAGGTGCCCAGTAGCACACACCTGTTCAAGCAGCTTGGAGTTAGCGTCTACCTATGCGAGTTTTGCAGAATTTCGAACCGAATTCTTAGGTGTTTTGAAGAGTGGAGTATGGGTCATGGATATGGCCTAACACAATGATTTTAGGGTCATATCTACTATGTGAAATATTCCACCTTTATTCACAGGTTTGAATTGCTATGACAGCGTGATTGACAGGATTCTATGATTTTAAATCATTATGTAATAACTCCTGAATGTTCCTGATGCAGTATTTTCTGAATATTGCATTACTCAACTTATAAGAATGCAAATGTTCTTCATGATGGAATTACAACTTGTTCTAATTTTTATTGCTGATATAACATTTAAAATGTTTTAATGTGTTTTAAAACCAGCAATGACAATGACTATTGAATTTCATCCTAAAATTACTGTCATATGATATTTCTAATGCAGTATTTTCTGAACTTGTTGATCCACACATTACTGTGGATTGTGTGATATTGCTGACTTCAGTTTTGCAAGTCATGATAGTTGTTTAATGATATGTTTACCTTCCACTCAACTTATAAGTCAAATGTTCTTCCTGATGCAGTATTTGTCTGAATTATTACTTGTTCTACCTTTTGTTGCTTACATAGCATTTTAAATGTCTGAAAGGCAATGACCGTGTGACTATTGTGTTTTCTTAAAATGTTATCTTCCTGCTGCTGCAGTATTTTCTGAACTCACCATTACACTCATTACTGTGGATTGTGTAACATTGCTAACTTCAGTTTTGATGATACTGTATGCTGCCCTTACTTCCACTTCTTAAATACATTCAAAGTTGAAAGTTTTTGAACCCCTTGGAATCATTTGATTGTCTGCATAAGTTATTCACTTATTGCCATTTGAGTTTAACTTCACTGCAGTGTGCTGAGGAAATACTGTCATTCAAATCCACAATACATGCAAAAAAGACAATCAGTTGACATGCCAAGTGCAAGTTTACTGAAATCATGGCCTTAGCAAGAACATACAACAGAAACAATGACTGTTAGATTGGCCATCAACTGTTTGATCAGTCATCAGCTTCTTCCAGGAGTGCCTTTATCAATGGCCTCAGGTCTTTGTAGAGTTTAATGGCTCCTTCAGCTCCAGGGCGGCGAGTCAAGTTGTGTTGTTCCATCACCAGCAAGTATAAGTCATGTAGGCAGATGTCTTCACCTACGATTGTGTTTATTTTGTCCACTTCAACTGGCTGCAGATAATTCTGTGCATGATATAGCTCAGGTACATTGTACATCATCACTGGCTTGCCATGGTAGAGGTCGCGCCCATTCCTCCCGGGACGAATGCGATGGTTGTCCCACATTTGCACCACTGTGTCCAGCTCATCCTGTAAGGCAGGCACTAAGAGTGAGAAGCATGGTATACAAGTATAATTAAGTACACACACGGCTTTAATAGATTGCAAATTGGCCTGGTTGCGTGCACAATGGCCAAACTATTACGCACACATCCACCACTTTCTTCCAACCGTTTTTACTCTCAAACTAAATAGCCTGTTACATGTTGATTGATTACCTGTACAATCTTTAGGAAACAGAATTGAATAAGACCCTTGTCAATGAAATCACCACTGAAATCGCCTGTAGCTTGGAACTCTCTGAAGACATCTCGGCAGTAGTCCACGTTCTGTCTTCTGTACACCCCCCACCAACACTCGATTCTCTGGTTTGCCATGCTCCTTCCTTGAATAACACAAGGGGGACCGTGGACCTCTCCAGTGTCATCTTCCCTGAAAAAAGTCTGTAGTCTGTTGTACATTTTCTGTTCCATGATCTGATCTCAGGATTTTTGGGCAGCCTCCGAGTTTAGAGACAGTTTGAGTAAAATAGGCTGCAATCATGCACGGGTTGCTGTTGGTACAGTTTGCTTCCATCCAAATGATATGCCTTGAAAATCCATCGATGCACCCGTTCACCCCAATGCCAAAGGGGGTGAGCTTGTCGTATGAATCCATGTGCCATACGTAATTGGGTCCCGGAACACTGTAGGATCTTCTACGCAGCCTCCTACCTCTCCGACGCTGCACGGCCTCGGGATCAAGAGTGGTCTGGATCTCCGCAACAACATCACGACTGACACGGAATCCGGCTAAAAGGCATCTTGCGTGCATCATACGGTAGTCATGAAGCTGTCCTGGCCCATTCATAAGATTAGAGATAAAATCTACGACCTCAGCTGGATCACTGTATCTCCGTCGGTAGAGACGAAGCCGGGCCAGTCTTCTGCGGAGGTGCCGCAGACTAATTTGAAATTATCCCTTATTAAAAGACTTAATGCAATCTCTGTCTGTGTCAACCCCTGATCAAAATATTGCCTTATTAGGTGATCGATTATTCCAGACATTCTAAACGTTGCATCTATACAGAATGAGAAATAGCCCCGAAGTCATCATACAAGCCTCTTGGCATAGCCTACCTGAATGACCCATTTGTCAGCTGTTTACTCATCACAAAATAATTGTTTTGTTTTCTCAAGATCACGGAATAATTGTTGTGTTTTCTCGAGATCTCGAAATAAAGGCTTTGTTTTTTCGAGATCTCGAATTAGTTGTGTTGTTTTCTCGAGATCCTGAATTAATTATGTCGTTATCTCGGGATAACAAGGTGAATTAAAAAAGTATTACAAAAAGGGCCTCTGTCGGCTTCCGTATACAGGGCTTTTAAAACTAATTTAATTTTCTAGAGGGGTTGCGATCGAACTTGGTGCGAGAAGTAAACAACTGGAGCTCCCTGACGTGTTGTGACAGGAAGCCACTTTAGTTTTGGGCCTGAGGTGTGATCCGGGATCTACGCAAAGTGAGGTGAATCCAGTGAGTAGGATGGAGAGTGAGGTTGAGCAAGAACACACTGAAGATTTGGAGGATATGGTTACTGGTAGCGATGCTAATGCTAACTTAACACACACTAAGATTACTGAAAGATACACTGATGAAGATGACTGGGAGATGGGTCGGGGTAGTAAGAGAAGAAAGGGTCTACCATCACTATCTGTTGCTAAGGAAGGTAACAAACCTGTTTTCAAAGTTATACTCAGATTCAAATCTCCGTGTACCGTGAACCCTGTTAAGGCCAGTGAGGAGGTTAACAAATTAATCGGAAGTGTTTTGGCAGTCATTCCTTTACGAGATGGCAACCTGATGATTACCTGTAGGGATAAAGACCAACAACATGGTTTAATGCAATGTAGGACCTTTCTGGGGAAGGCAATTCAGCCTCAGGTGTGGGAAGAGAAGGGGAAGGTTTTGGGTGTGATCTCTGGTGTATCTACCGACTTGACTGAAGATGAAATTAAGATGCATGTCAAAGGGGCTAGAGTTATTAAAGTGAAATGATTACCATTTACAAGAGATGGCGCTAAAAGCGCAAGCCTCTCTGTAATGCTTACCATGGACGAGAATGAACTACCCAAGAGGGTTAGTATTGGTTATGTGAGTTATGTGGTCAGGCCATACATTCCATCTCCGACAAGATGTTATAAGTGCCAAAGATTTGGCCATATCGCAGCAGTCTGCAGGGCTAAACCACGGTGTGCTAAATGTGGAGGAGAGCATGAATACGGCAAATGCGCAGATGGGACCAAGATAAAGTGTTGCAACTGTGGGGGGGAACACAGCGCTGCCTATAAGGGATGTGTTGCACATAAAAGAGCTGTACAGGTGCAAAAGGTAAAGGAAAAACTCACATATGCTGATGCCATAAAAAAGGTAGACCAAGCACGACCAAAACCAAGGCAAACCCGTTTCCCAACCTTTCTCTCAATCTGCTGCACCATCTTCTTCGCAATCCGCTGCGCCACCTCTGAGACGTGATATCACTGAAGATACTCTGATCATAGAGAAGAAAAGCTTTGTCGCTTTTATGATTTATGTTATTAATTGCACAGCACAAGCACACACCAGAACGGAGAAAATTGACATTATCATATCAGCAGCAGAAAAATTCCTTGGGATGGAGAAGCTATCTCTTGACTCAGTTGATGAGGCTTTATCAGCCAGGACATCTGGAAGTCAGCAATCATGTGGTGGTGGCTCCTGATGGGACTGACTATACTGCATTGGAATGCAAGAAGCCTAATTGCTAATGGGTCAGAGTTTAAATATTTTATTGATAATCAAGATGTTAAACCGAATATTATCTGTGTTCAGGAGACTTGGTTGAAACCATCTCTTGATTTTGTTATTTATGGGTATACTGCCATACGTAAGGACCGGAGTACGGGAGTAGGTGGGGGCGTAGCTACTTTCATTCAACAAGGGCTAAATTATAGGACTTTAAACTTGCACAAAGAAATGGAAGTTATAGTATCTGAAATATGGGTTGGTAATATTAACTTTGTAGTCATAAATTTTTATAATCCATGTCAAAAGATAACAAGAGAGATGCTTGAAAGCATCTCTGCTAACTGGAACAGTAGGACTATTTTCTGTGGAGATTTTAATGCACATAATACATTATGGGGAAGCATAAAAACTGATGATAATGGAGGTACAATTGAAGAGTTCATGGATGATTTTAAACTAGTGTGCCTTAATGATGGAAGAGGGACTAGGTTTGATGCAGCTCATGGGGCTGAGTCAGTTATCGACCTCTCAATCCTGTCAGAGCGTATTGCAGGAAGCAGTCAGTGGGATGTCCTTAAAAAACACCCATTAGGAAGTGATCATTACCCTGTTTTAGTGAAGATAAATCAGTTGGATGTGAGTCTGGAGGATAACTGGTGTCCTAGGTGGAAGATGAGGGAGGCGAACTGGGCACTGTTTAGCATGAAGGCCAGTGCAAGACTTCTGGGGGATTTTTCCTATGAAGAAGATGATATTGAGGAAGCAAACTCAATCATAACCAGTATATTATATGAAACAGCAGAGGAGACAATAGGTAAATCAACAGGGGTGAGGGAGAAGAAAATGGTCCCATGGTGGACAACTGAATGTAAAGAAACTATTAAGGTCAGGAATAAAGCATTCAGGAAGCTAAAATCAAATCACTGTTTTGAAAACCTGATTGCCTATAAAAGGGCCCAAGCTGTGGTTAAACGGACAGTAAGAGACGCCAAGAAACGGTATTGGAGGGATTTCTGCAGCACCATTGGAGCTGAAACAAAGGTCAATGATGTATGGGGAATGATCAGGAAGATGGGAGGAGTAAGAAGGGACTTCTCTCTACCTGTACTTAAAGATAATACTGGAGAAGCTGTAAACAATGCAGAGAAAGCAGAGATGCTTGCCAGAGCATTTGTGAAAGTGCATAGATCACAAAACTTGTCACGTGAAGAGGTTTTGTGGAGGACAAAGATGATTGATGACAATGCAAATGTATTAGATAAAAAAGAAATAAGCGATAATGTAATGGATAAAAACTTTACCTTATTCGAATTAAATAGAGCACTTGTAGGGGCTAGAAATACCTCTCCAGGTAAAGATGGCATCTGCTATAAGATGATTGATGTGTTGTCTGATGTAGCTAAAAATGAGATCCTTAAACTATATAATCGAGTATGGGAGCTAGGCAGGTTACCTTCCTGCTGGAAACACTCAACTATAGTACCAGTAGCAAAGCCGGGCAAGGATAAAGCTGATGTGAGGAGTTATAGGCCTATAGCACTAACATCTAACCTATGTAAACTAATGGAGAGAATGATCACCAAGAGATTAGTGTACGATCTGGAAAAAAGGGGTCTTCTCTCTCCTCACCAGAGTGGTTTTAGAAGTAGTCGTACCACTATGGACCCAATAGTTTGCTTAGAAAATGAGATAAGGAAAGCCCAAGTGAACAAAGAAACCGTTTTGGCAATTTTATTTGACATTGAAAAGGCGTATGACATGCTCTGGAAAGAGGGCTTGTTGTTAAAACTGCATAAAATGGGAATTCATGGCAAAATGTTTAATTGGGTCAGGGATTTTTTGAAAAATAGGACTATAGAGGTTAGAGTTGGTATGGCTCACTCAAATACCTATAGTATAGAGAATGGCACACCACAAGGTAGTGTTTGCAGCCCAATACTCTTCAATGTCATGATAAATGATGTTTTTAATAATGTGGATGTCAGAATCAGTAGAGCTCTTTATGCTGATGATGGGGCGTTATGGATTCGGGGGAAAAATATTCATATTCTTCAGAACAGAATGCAAACTGCCATTGATCAGGTTGAAAGATGGTCGCATGAGTGGGGCTTTCACTTATCAGTTGAGAAGACACAGGTCATCTGTTTTTGCAAAAAAAGGGTTAACCCTCCTGTAAATCTTAGGCTCTATGGGCAGCTGCTTAAGCAGGTCGATAATGTCAGATATCTAGGCGTATGGTTTGATGTTAAGCTTTCTTTTAAAACCCATATAAGAAAGATTGTCGATAAATGCAAACAGAGTGTCAATGTGTTGAAATGTGTAGCAGGAAATGAGTGGGGGGCTTCGAGAACATCCCTCATAAGGATTTATACTGCTTTGATCAGGCCCGCCATAGATTATGGCTGTATTGTATACAGTTCAGCTGCTAAAACGACCCTGTCAGAACTGGACAGGATACAAGCGACGGCGATGCGTATTTGTTGCGGTGCTTTCAGAACATCTCCAATCCCAGCACTACAGGTGGAAACAAGGGAGATGCCACTTGACCTTAGGCGGTTACAGCTATCGTGCACATATTGGTCAAAGCTTCAGGGAAGTGAGGATAGCCATCCCACTAAACAAATTTTTATTGAGTGCTGGGAATATGGAAGACACATGCGTAGCTTTGGGTGGGAAAATGAACTGCATGCTAGTCTAGTGGGAGATTGCAATGTTACCGTGTGTAAAACTGACGTGAGATCAACCATTCCACCTTGGCTCTTCTGCTTTCCCAGCGTTAATATGCAGACTAAGGAAGTTTTAAAATCTGGAGGTGTTTACCAAAATGTACAACAATTCATAGATGGAATGTATGGCCATGCTACACAGATATATACAGATGCTTCTAAAACTGAAAATGGTAGAACAGGAGCTGCATTTTACGTGCCTCACTTTAATGTTGCTGTTAAGAAGAGGACATCTGACTTTCTGTCTATATTTACAGCAGAGATGATGGCCATCTTGCTGGCCCTTCAGTGGATAGAAGAAGTGAAGCCAAGGCATGTTGTCATATGCTCAGACTCTATGTCGTCTTTGACGTGCATCCTAAGTGGGAAGTCAACATGTCGCCAAGATATCTTAAATGAAATTCATCAGTTGGTTTTTCTTTTGACACAACAAGAGTCATGGGTTCAGTTCCTATGGGTTCCTGCACATAAGGGAGTTGAGGGCAATGAAAAAGCAGATTGTCTGGCAAAAGAGGCCATTAAGGCGGACACAGTTGAAATTGAGGTTCCATTAAGTAAATCAGAACTCAAAACAATAATCAAGGATAACGTCAATAAAATGTGGCAGGAGAGGTGGGACACAGAAAAGAGGGGAAGACATCTATATAATCTGCAGAAGTCTGTTGGTGCTAGGTGGGGTGGTGACCTGACACGCAGGGAGGAGGTATTGATTTCTAGATTGAGGATTGGGCACACAACGCTGAACAGTGGACTATTTACTATAGGGAAACACCTGACAGGGACATGCTCATATTGTAGTGAGAGGGAGGGAGTGGAACATGTACTTCTACACTGCACACAATATTCAGAAGAAAGAGAGAAGATGAGAAGGACTGTTAAGACACCTCTTACACTTCAGAACTTGTTGAGTGCACCCCATATTCAAGTGTCAGCAGTAGTAAAGTTCTTGGTTGAGTCAGAACTAGTAGGCAGAATTTAAACATCCCATTTGCATTTTTTCCCCTTATTTATCTATTTATTTTCTTTGTTTTTTGACACAGTAGTAGGCCTGTAGTTAAATCCCTAATGGATCACACCTCAGCCCAGTAGGTGGCGGTAATACACTCAGATTGTAAACCGCCAATAACCCCCACCGAAGAAGAAGAAGAAAGCTCTTTGGCTGTCCCTCAGAGAGGTCGGAGTGAGGCTGAGGCTTGCTTTCATATTAATGGCGGTTAGACGACAGGGATAATAAAACGGCTCAATATGGGAGATGATGGCATGGATTACAACATAGTTTTTCCGGAGCCCGAGCTGTCAGGTAAGTCGGATTCGATATTCTAGCTTTAGCTAGCAGGCTAACACGATAGCAAGTTCCGCCTCGATTCAATGGCGCCGCTTATTGTGTTCCATCCGAACGGCATCTTTTAGAATTCCGCAGCATCCAGTCAACCTTTCGAGTGATCCGTTTCATAGTTTCAGCTTTTCTTCCCATGAAAAAGCAATGATTTTGTAAAACACAATGAACTGTTAACCCTGCGATCTGAATGTATATGGGTCTGTCTGTCTCAGAAACTGGGGACCCCGCTAAATAAACTCCCAGTCAGTAAACCGGGAGCCATTCCACCCAGTCGGGGCCATTTCCGTCCCGAGAAAATGAGATGTATAAACGCACATAAAAATGTACTTTTAAAATACATGTCCTTCTTACGCACAATGTCCTGCACGTTGATCTGATTTCAAATTTTAACATATATAATTGTAACACCAGGGCTGTGAAATAGAAATGACAAGATCCTTAGGACCTTGTGCGCGTGACGTCACGGCCACGTGTTTCCGGGTTACACCGGCATGCTGTCGTCTTCTCAACTTGTGCTGAATCCCTGGATGTCACAGCAAAAAAAATCGCTGTAGAGGTAAGATTGCTGTCTTAGGGGTCGACCCATATATCATTAGTAAGAGTGAAACCAAATCTGCGCTTGATTGTT
>JAPEKN010000009.1:212574-229594 GCA_028877435.1 Cathorops dasycephalus
TCATTGCCCATAAAGTGAAACATTTCAAACCTTTTTTTCCTTTAATTTTGATTATTTATGGCTTATAGTTCATGAAAATCAGAAATCCAGTATTTCAAATTGCTAGAATCTTCCCTAAGCTCAATCAAAGAAGGATTTATAAGACAGAAATGTCCAACTTCTGAAAAGCATGTTAATTTATACATCCAATGCTTGGTTGGGGCTCCTTTACTGTGAGTTACTGCACTGGTGGAGCGTGGCATAACGGTTATGAACTAGTGGGGAGTTTCAGGCATTTATCCTCGAGTGGACCAAAATCAACCCTAAGGGGAGTCGTTGACGTCACATTGGGTTGTTGACCCTCTCAGTCATCCTGTAGGTTATTAGGGTACCTGGAGGCCAGGTGTGAATGGTGTTAGCAGCCTAGAGGGTCATTAGGGTGATCTTTGGGTCGTTGGTTCTCTCTGCCATCATGAGTCATTGAAGTCGCCTGATTCTTGGTGTGGATGTGTGTTCAGTTTTCTGGGAATTGTGTCAAGGACTGCATTGTAGGTGGCTGATGAATGATGTCTCAGACCACCTCCTCTGTTCAGCAATGGTCATTCCAGGTTGACAAATATGGCTTCTTTTACTCCTCTTTCAAGCCACCGGTGTTCTCTGGCAAAAATGCGTACATTGCAGTCCTGAAATGAGTGTCTTTTGTTATTGAGATGAAGATGGACTGCAAAATCCTGGCCTGAGGAACTTTGAGAAACTTGCAGATTACAGAAACCACCTGCATTTCAACCTAAGATGCCGACAATCGAAGGTTATCCCCACAAGCCTACACCTGGGTTCCACCATCAAAGGACACGGAGCAAAAAGTATCCTCGACAAGACCCAGAACCAGCTTCTCAACGAGCGAGTGAAACAAGTACATTTCACCATTGATGGCCCTCCAAGCCAAGACTGAACTGATGTTTGGAGAATTGACAGCAGTTCTTCCCAGTGAAGTTTTGGAACGAGTCTCTGATTTTGTTGAGAAGGCACGGATCTCACAACAAAGGTAAGGAATGACAGATATGCAAATTTCAAACACTGCTGTCTAAAGCCACCTCTTCCCACAAGACCGAAGTGCTGACTTGGAGGAAGAAGTCTGACCAGGCAACACAACCTGACATCCAAGAAAAGTGGGTGAAGAACTTATCCACTAGCAGTTACAAAAAAAGTTGTGAGCTGCCTACAACTAGAAAAGAACCATGCCATCAACCGATCTCTATAGTACGACTGTAGCCTGGGGAAGCCATTCCTCTCCATTTATGGACTCCCCAAGATTCACAAGGAAGGAGGTCCACTCAGACCAATCAGCAGCAGTATAAACTCAACATTGCCAAACACCTAGCCACCAGTGGCTTCTCTTGTTGGAAACACACCACATGTCAGTAACTCCCAAGATTTTTGCCACTATAAAGTTGCTAGACTCCGATGAAACCATGTTTTTTTCCTGTCACTTCTCTCATCTGCATTCCTGCCACAGAAGCAGTCGAATTGGTTAGGAAACTGCTACAAGGCAGCACCTTGCTGGATGGACAGAATGAACCACATTTGCACCCTGCTTGACCTCTGTCTGACCACCACCCATTTCCAGTTCAACAAATGTTTCTACAGACAAAAGCAGGGATGTGCCATGGGTTCACCAGTGTCTCCTATAGTGGCCAATCTGTACATGGCGGAAGTGAAAAACACAGCCATGACCACTTTTTCAGGGGTCACTCCCAGTCACTGGTTCAGGTATGTAGATGACACCTGGGTAAAAATCAAAACCCATGAGGTGTAAGCCTTCACAGAGCATGTCAATGCAGTGGATATCAATATCAAGTTCTTTCGGGAGGATGTCAGTTGAAACAGCCTAGCCTTTTTGGACTGTGGTGTGCACATTGAACAAGACAGAAGTCTTCGCATCAAGGTCTAACAGAAACCCACACACACAGACCAGTGCCTACTGTTTGACTCTCACCACCCACTGGAACATAAATTGGGAGTCATTAGGACCTTGCATCACAGGGCTCAGAACATTCCTTACAATGGTAGAGGGAAAAGAGAAGGAGAAAAAACGCATCAAGGAAGCACTTCAGAAGTGTGGGTATCCCAACTGGGCTTTTGCCAAGACCAGGAAAAGAAACTGGCAGCAGGGGCGTGGCCTAGCATCAGGAGGGCTGGACCAGTGAAGGTGAATGGCAAAATCAATGCACCTGTGGTTAATGTTGTGTGTCGGTGTTGTTGCAGTGACAGGCTAGAAAAGGAGGGAGCGAGTAGAGAGAGGGGGTCTCTCCCAAGCAGAACGTGTGTGTGTGTGTGTGTGTGTGTGTGTGAGAGTAAAACTGAAAATAAGGAAAATGGTGTGTGAGAACATCAGCACCCGCCTGCCATGCTTCTGTACTCCACCCACATCAGGGACGTATTACAGTGGTGCCAAAATCCTGGACTATGGAAGAGAACCCCCTCATGGAGTCCTTCCCATTTCAAGGAGCTCATCCATGCTCTCACTGCTGCCCAGCAGAACCAACATCAAGCGCTGACCGCCCTCTGGAAGGAGCAAGAGCAATGCTTTGAAGCTTTGATGCTGGCCCAACAAGATGATCGTCAGGCGTTCTGGTATCTGCTCGCATTGGCAGGGGCTTTGACGGACACTACAGCGGATCCTCCTCACATCGCCCTCACGAAGATGGGCCTGCATGACAATCCAGAAGCTTTTCTCACTCTCTCTTAAGCAAGTGACTGAAACATGGGGGTGGCTGCTCGAGCAGCGCACGGTGTGCCTCCTCCGGCTCCTGACTGGCGAGGCACAGCTCACAGCACAGTAGCTCCCTTCTGACAGTTGGCTCGTGTATGCCAACCTAAAGAAAGCCATCCTGCACCGTGTCAGGCACTACCCGGAACATCGCCAGCTCTTCTGAACGTTTATGTTGGAGGAGGTTGGCCAGCTGTTCGCATTTGGTCAGCAACTCTGGGACGCCTGCTAGTGGTGGCTGAGGGCAGAAGACCAGGACACCGATGGGATCATCGATCTGGTGGCACTGGAACAGTTCCTCTCTCGACTTCCGGAAGGAACAGTGGAATGGGTCCAGTGTCATGGCCCAGTGTCGCTACAATGAGCCATCGACTTGGCGGGAGGACCATCTGGAGGCAGTTCCGATGGCAGGCGGACGAGGCACTTCTTGTTTCTCTCTCTCTCTCTCTCTCTCTCTCTTCCTCCTCTCTCTCTCACTTTCCCTTCCCCACCCCATTCCCCCACTGCAGAGCCAGCAGCCAGCCTGTCGCACCCGTGGTGTCCTCCCATCTCCCTCTTCCATGTCTGTGTCTTCTCTTCCTCAGGTGAGTGAGGCCCATAATGGCGGTGCAGACGGAAAGCCTGGGCCGGTGTGCTGGCGAAGCGGGGAGCCAGAGCATCTCCAGAGTCGGGGCTCCACGATAGAGGTGGAAGCTGCGATCCGGATCCCTGACGCATCAGAGACCGCCCCTGATTGGACCGGAATGTATCGCATACCAGCAAGTGTTCAAGGGGATGCATATCACACGTTGGTGGATTCTGGTTGTAATCAAACCTCAATTCACCAAAGCCTGGTGCAAGGTGAGGCATTGGGGAGAGCACAAGCAGTGAAGGTGTTGTGCACGGGGATGTACACAAGTATTCTCTAGTGTCTGTCCATATTTTATTCTGGGGCCAAAAGCATAGGATTAAGGCAGCAATTAATCCTTGTCTCACCTACTTGCTGATTTTGGGAACTGATTGGCTGGGTTTTTGAACCTTAATGGAATATGTAGTAGGGAGTGGGTCCTACAGTAAAACGTCATGGGGGATCCCGGTGTGGCAATGACTGAAGAAGCTATTATAGAGCCGTCCATGTCATCACTGCATCAGGGCAATACGAGGAGTGATGAGCAGCTCGCCCCACCTCCCACTCTCGGAGAGTCCCTTGAGGATTTCTCTTTAGAGCAGTCACGAGACGAGACTCTGCATCATGCGTTTGATCAAGTGAGAGTAATCAATGGTCAAACTCTCCAGCCAAATGCGGCACCCGTCTTCCTGCACTTCACGATTATTAAAGATAGAGACTGTATTGAGTGACACAGGGACACTCAAACCAGTGAACAAATAATCCAGTTGTTAATCCCTAAAAGGCATAGGGAACTCGTGTTCCATGCGGTTCACTTTAATCACACTGCTGGACACTTGGGGCAGGATAAAACACTAGCCCAAATAATGGCCTGGTTCTATTGGCCAGGGATTCATCGGGACGTTCGTCAGTGGTGTGCCGCAAATGCCTATTAATAAATCCCGTGGCCACTCCAAAAGCGTCTTTGTGCCGTCTCTCTTGCTAATTGAGACCCCCTTTGAGAGAATTGGTACGGATCTCATCGGGCCATTAGATCGGTCAGCATGAGGATATCACTTTCTTTTAGTTCTGATGGACTATGCAACACAATATCCGGAAGCGGTGCCTCTCTGCAATATCTCAGCACGCAGTATTGCGGAAGCGCTTTTCTGTATTATCTCCCGGGTCAGGATTCCAAATGAAATCCTGACAGACCAAGGCACTTGGTTTATATCATGCACACTGCGTGAACTGTACAAGTTGTTGGGAATTAAATTTATCCGTACCAGTGTCAATCACCCATAAATGGATGGTTTGGTAGCGATGTTTAATCAAACACTTAAAAATTTAATTCAAAAGTTTGTAAGTGAAGGTGCATGTAATTAGGACAGAAGCTTGAGCTCGTTATTTGCAGTACAAGAGGTCCCACATGCCTCCACATGATTTTCCCCATTTTAATTATTATAGGGGTGAAAGCCGCACGGCATCTTAGACATGCTGCGGGAAAATTGGGAGGAGGGACCTTCACCCAGTAAGAACGAAATTCAATATGTTCTCGATCTGCACGCAAAACTCCACACCCTCACGCACTTAACCCAGGAGAATTTGCGACGGGCACAAGAACACCAAGCCCAGCTGTATGATGGGCACACACCTTAGAGAGCTCACTCCAGGAGACGAAGTACTCAGGTTATTGCCCACGTCGAGTTCCAAATTAGTCGCTAAGTGGCAAGGGCCTTTCAGGGTCGCATGGCAAGTCGGGGATATTGACTGAGGTGAGGTGAACGGGTAGGGCTGGGGCTCTACAAATATACCACTTCAACCTATTAAAGCTTTGGGCAGAGGGGGTCTCTGTGGCATCAGTAATTCCAGAGAAGGCGGTGCTTGGGCCAGAGGTAAAATCTACCAAAACCACGACCTGAACCGCTCCAGTCCCTTGTGGAGATCAATTAGTGGAACAGTTTAATCAGGCACTCAAACTTAATTTGGAAATTTGTAAGTGTGGATGCATGCAATTGGGATGAATGGCTTGAGCCCCTCTTATTTGCAGTATGAGAGGTCCTGCAAGCCTCCACAGGTTTTTCAGAGTTATTATATGGGTGTAAGCCGTGTGGCATTTTGGATGTGCTACGAGGAAATTGGGAGGCGGGACCTTCACCTAGCAAGAACAAAATTCAGTACGTTCTCGACCTGCATGCAAAACTCCACACTCTCACACACTTAACCCAGGAGAATTTACGGCAGACACAAGAACATCAAGTCCAGCTGTATGACAGGGGCACGCGCCTTAGAGTTCACATGAGGAGACAAGGTACTCGTATTATTGCCCACATCAAGCTCCAAATTAATCACCAAGTGGCAAGGGCTCTTCGAGGTCATACAGCAAATCGGGGACATCAACTATGAGGTGAGGTGAATGGATAGGGGTGGGGCACTGCAAATCTACCACCTCAACCTGTTAAAACATTGGAACGAGGGCGTCCCCATGGCGTGGGTAGTTCCAGAGGGGCCGGAGGCGTGTAAAAAAAAAAAAAAAATAGTAGCATCTCAAACCATTCCGGTCCCACGTGGAGACCACCTCTCACCGGCCCAGATCGCAGAGGTGGCAAAGTTGCAAAAGGAATTTTCCGACATGTTCTCGCCCCTTCCCGGCCGCACCCACCTCATAGACCACCACATTGAAATGCCCCTGGGGGTGCTGGTGCATAGCCACCCTTACCTGAACATGCGCGCGCGCACAAAAAAAAAAAGGTGGTTCGGGACGAACTCAAGGCCATGATCAGCATGGGCATTATCGAGGAGTCACACAGTGACTGGAGCAGCCCGGTGGTCTTGGTACCCAAGGCTGACAGATCGGTCCAGTTCTATGTGAACTATAGAAAATTCAATGCGGCATCTAAATTCGACGCATACCCAATGCCTCACATTGAGTTGCTCGATCGGTTAGGTGCAGCTCGCTTTTATTCGGCACTGGATTTGATGAAGGGATATTGGCAGATCCCCTTGACTACTCTGTCCTGAGAGAAAACGGCTTTTTCCACATCGTTTGGATTACACCAGTTTGTCATGCTTCCTTTTGGGTTATTTGGAGCTCCTGCTATGTTCCAGTGGCTCATCGACAAGATCCTCTGCCCCCACGCCACCTATGCAGCAGCCTACTTCGATGATATGCAGCAGTGACTGGCCATGGCACATTGAACATCTTAGGGCTGTCCTAAAGTTGAGGTGGGTGGGTCTCACAGCTAACCCGATAAAGTATGCAATTGGGCGGGTGGAAGTACGCTATCTGGTCCACTTGGGTCATGGGCAGGTGCATCCCCAAATTGACAAGACAGCAGCGATTGCGGCCTGCCCGAGGCCTAAGACCAAAAAGGGGGTGAGACAGTTCCTGGGGCTGGCTATTATTGTAGGTTTATACCTAATTATTCGGATGTCACTAGCCCACTGACTGATCTCACTAAAAAGGGAGTACCAGATCCAGTCCAGTGGACGGAGCAGTGCCAACAGGCTTTCACTAAGGTAAAAGCTGCACTGTGTGGGGGGCCACTCTTACACTCCCCTGACTTCTCTCTCCCCTTTATTTTGCAGACGGACGCATCGGATAGAGGGCTGGGGGCCGTTTTGTCCCAGGAGGTGGAGGGCGAGGAAGGCCCTGTGCTATACATCAGTCGCAAGCTCTTGATGCGCGAGAGCAAGTACAGCACCATCAAGAAAGAGTGCTTGGCCATCAAGTGGGTGGTCCTCACCCTCTGGTACTACCTGCTGGGGCGCCCTTTCACCCTCTGTTCAGACCATGCGCCCCTTCAGTGGCTCCACCGCATGAAAGATGCCAATGCGCGGATCACCTATTGGTATCTAGTCCTCCAGCCATTTAAATTCAAGGTGGTCCACAGGCTGGGGGCGCAGATGGTAGTGGTGGACTTCCTGTCCTGCCAGGGGGGTTGCTGCAGGCTGGACAGCTCCCCAGCCTGAGTCGGGAGGTGGGGGTATGTGGCAGCGGGTGCATGGCCTAGTGTCAGTTTGTGAATGAAGGGCAGGGCCAGGGAAGGTGAGTGGCAAAGTCAATGCACCTGTGTTTAATTAATGTTGTGTGTCTGTGTTGCAGTGACAGAGGATAGAAAAGGAGGGAGATAGCAGAAAGAGGGGATCTCTCCCGACCGTGTGTGTGTGCGTGTGCGTGTGTGTGTGTGTGTGTGTGAACATTAACTCCTGCCTGCCATGTGTCTGTACTACACCCACATCAGGGGTTGTTACAATTTATTTCAATTAAAGGTTGGATGTTTCTCATTTTTTCAGTATCTTTTTTCTCTCAATCCATGAACAAAATGAGTATGTCAGATGATTAATGTATGTGGCTTTCTTTGACTACAGTTCAGGTACTGACCTTATGTTGTATGTTACTTGAATAATTTTACTGATAATGTTCACTGGAGAGATGTGTGGCTTCTGCTACAGTTTTTTTTTCTGGCAAACAACATGAAAGATAACTAGTTGTACAACGATGAGAAATTGCTGTATTTTCAACTAGTCATAGAGTGGTTCACTGCGCGATTCATCACTGAGAAACACCTAGTGCACACTACAGGATTTTAGCCCCAATAATACAGGCAGCAACTCATTTTGGCATGCAGTGGCTACATCCACTGGCTCAGCAACTACTTTCTCCTGGCAAAGAGTTATATAGTGTTCTTATGGCGTGTGATTTGCTTGCTGACAAATAATGTAGTGTGAAACACTCTCTACAGTTAGTTACAAACAGAGGGATTACAAGTTTTCATTGATCTATTTATGTGGGAACATGAGGACAAAATGTAAGCAAATGCTATTGCTCAAACTTTTGCACTTTCAATACAGGACATGTGCTATCCATGTCAGGACTCTAGTGGATCTGGAGCCTGTCAATGGAAACACTGGGCATAAAGCACAAAACCACCCTGAATGGGACACTAGTCATCATGCGCACACACATATTCACACACTCCTTAACAACTTGGGGCAATTTATCTTAGCCAGTCTACCTAACTACCTACTGATATGTTTTTGGGAGGTGGGAAGAAACCAGAGAACCAAGAGGAAACCCATGCAGGGAGAACATGCAGAGAAAGCCTACAGACAGTAACTTGAGCTCAGGATCAAATGTGGGACCCTGAAATACATGACTGGTGACCATGAGAGCACACTGAGTAGTAGTCTCTGAGTGCCAAAATGAGGCAGTGATTGAATTATCAGGGCTTAAATCATGCCGTGTGCACAAGGCTTTACAATGTTCCTTGCACTCAAATCAGCCACCCTAGCACTCTCTATTAATGACACTATTTAAACACTCCACTTTTATATTTAACATGTTTTTTAAATACAGTATATGTTATTTGTAATTAGACCACTGGAGGAAGAGAACAGCTGTAAATAATGATGCTGAAGGTGATGAAGAAAATGAAGGTATTATCTTTTGTCTCTCAATCCATGAACAAAATGAGTATGTCAGATGACTAATGTATGTGGCTTTCTTCGACTACAGTTCAGATTGTCAAACAGGTAATATTTGTCATTCTTTTCCTGCTTGTGTTTACTTGATGATGAAGGAACAGAGATCACCTTTGTGCTGGACGGCTCTGGTAGCATTAATAGGGAAGATTTTGAAATCGCCAAAGGCTTTATTTCTGGTACGATGAAGAACTTTTGGACAAAATGTCCCAATGTAAGTAAGGTAACAAACGGTATGAAAAATTCATGAAAAATTAACAAATCATATTTTTTTTACAAACTGTAGCACATTCAGATTGCTAGAATAGTTTAAAAACACTAATTTAAAGGAAGCTCCAGACTAGTTTTATTACTTGTTAAACATTAAATTTGATCAAATTATTTCTGTTATTTTCACTTGGTAAAGTAAGAGTATATACTTCTGTCCAAAAATTCACAAATTCAAAAATCACAGAAAAATGTATGATGTTAAAGAAAGGATGATATTATGTCATTCAACACTTTTCAGATAAAATCGTCATTTAGGCTGTCAGTGATTATTCCATCTGGAAGCCACTTCTGATCCTTTTATTACATGCCTCCAAAAAGCTGAGCACTGAAATGCTAAATAGAGACTTCTTTTCAGTCTTGTACAAGTATTTAAATTCTCGCCTTAGTGCAAGTTTGCAGTGGTGCAGTATGGGAGCAACATAAGGACAGAACTCTCTCTGCAAGAAAATGATGACAGTGTCAGAGCCTTGGATAAGGTGAAGAACATAACACAAATTCAAGGGCTCACCAAGACTGCTTCAGCTCTCTACCATGTTCTGTAAGTACTCAAACCCCAAAAACTTTCAGTTCATGAGTTCATCAAAAGTGCACTAGATGTACAAAAAGTGCATAAATAACCAACAGTCCATCAATGTTTACAGCACATCTTACCACAAACTGTTCATTAGCTTCTGCGTCCTGTCTTACCTGCAGCACAGATGTTTTTGATCCTCAGCATGGATCAAAAGAGAATGCCAAAAAAATAATTATTCTATTGTCTGATGGACAAATGTTAGGAAATACAAGAAACCTCACAGATGTTTTGAACATGCCACAGATGGAGGGGATTGTTCGCTATGCTATAGGGGTAAGTGTACACTTTTATATTTCATAGCTCTAGGAACAAGAAGAGAACACGTGTGATGTGACCTGCGGAACTACTGTTATCATGCCAGTGAGAAGCGGAACTACTGTTATCATGCCAGCGTTGAATATTTTCCATTAACCACATGTCCCAAAGTATTTTTGTATACTCCATCTACACGTTTATACAAACAGAACACATTCTGTTCTTACCAAATAGCATGTGTACCAAATCAACACTGCTGTGGTACAAAATTATTTAATTCACCTAATATTATGCTATCATGTATAAAGCCATTAAAGTACCTTCAGTTACTGCTTTTGGCATTGTTTATTAGTAAAATGTGTGTACTATTCTTTTTAGTATGCTATGCTAAGTGTTTGCTATATCAATTATACAATGAATGGCTTTAATATTTTTTTTTTACATATTTTGTGCTGAAAGAATTATTTTATCTAATGTTCAATTTTCAGATTGGGTACCTACAGGGAATACATGAGATGATGGAGATAGCTGGTCATAAAGACCGAGTTTTCATGGTTTCTCGTTATGATACCTTGGAAAACATTCTCCCTTCTTTGGAAAAAAGTATAATTGGAAGTAAAGGTAAACCACAATATTTGTAAATAATTGCAAAACAATTGGATGCCTTCTGCAGTATAATATTACTTGACTTTGTTAATACTTGATCTGGAAATTATATTATTCAGCTACTGTTTGTTGAAGTATTTCAGGTCACAGTCTGAAAGTATTAAAACAAATTTTGCAGAAGCACATAAATTTTTACTTTTTTGCACAATTTTGACATTGAAATGAGCAAAATGCTAAAATTCTTACATTTATATTTGTAGGAAAAAAAGACCTCTTTACTAAAGGTAAATGTTACTTCAGATTTACATTATGGAAATTCTGACACTTTTCGAAGGTACATTTTTTTTTAACAGTGACTAAAGCAGATATCGTCTTATTATTCTGCTGCCAGATCAACTTCATTTTGGTTTTATAGGGCTCTATCTGGCTGTTTCTTATTAACCAAACTCAGATTTATTAAATATGTAGAAAGACATTTTGAGCCCAGGGCCAATTTTGAATATAAATGCTTTTCAATAAACCAGATACCATATGTTTCACTTTTTAAAGCTTGAAGTTGTTCTAAACAAGACATTTTTAACCTTGAAATTTCACTGTCATGTAATTATTAATTTTTTAAAAATACAGCATGTAATACAGGTTTCTGTGCAACCACACAAATATGTTTTACAAGTCTGATAGCTGGTATTCAATCTCTGGTTACACTGAAAAATTCTGTTTAGTAAGCACATTTCATGCAGCTAACTAATAACTTCTTCTGCTGAACAGGAGGGGAAATACAGCAATTCTGCCTTTCCTAGGATCCTCAAAGGTAATCTCCATAAAATCTGTAGCTCAAGAGGCTGTAATTTTGGCTCCACCTGGCTTCCATCACATCTGCCTTGCACATTAGGGATACATTTATCAAGTTAATATTTATATATGGTTACCTGTTTTGTGACAAAGTCCAATTTTAAAAGAGCTATACAAATAAAATGTAATGGAATTATTGCTTGTTACTTTACAAAAGGAGGCTATGAGAGCAAGAATGTCAAGCCTAACTGGATGCTGAGAGTCATGCTGTTACAAATCTCTGAACAGTTTAATCCTAAACCATGTTGCTGCACATCAGGATGCAGGTCAAAATTATAAATACTGTAATATATTTTTTTTAAAAGTTAGCGCTACCATAAAGAGAGCATTTGCCACTCACCATTTGGCACAAGGGCACTGGAAATTATTAAAAGCTGAACAAAATCTCATATGAGGCTTGTAGTACTCGAGTCCAGGACTCAGACTCGAGTCCGACTCATGCCCTAATTTTAAGGACTCGTTACTCGACTTGGACTTGAGCACCGATGACTCGGACTCATGCATTAACTGCATTCAGACTCGTAAACTGGAGATGAGGACAAGGATTTTTTTTCTTTACTTTTTGTAGCATGCCATAATAATTTGGCATAAGACATTTATCCATCCAACCATCATCTGTAACCACTTAGCCTGTGCAGAATCACAGGCAAGCTGGACCCTATCCCAACTGACTATGGGTGAGAGGCAGGGCACACCCTGGACAAGTTGCCAAATCATCAGAAGGCTGACACAGAGACAAACAACCATTCACACTCACACATATGGTCAATTTAGAGCCACCAATTAGCCTAACCTGCATGTCTTTGGACTGTGGGGGAAACCAGAACACCTGGAAACCAACACAGACACAGGGAGAACATGTAAACTCCACACAGAAAGGTGCCCATCAGCCACTGGGCTCAAACCCAGAAAACTTCTTGCTGTGAGGAGACAGTGCTAACCACTACACCGCCATGCCACCTATAAGATAATAATATCTACATTAATTTTTGTACTAATTACATGCAAGTATGTTACACCCGCACACCTTGGCACATGTATCAGATAGAATCTCGCACGCACTCTCGACAGTGCATGTGCGCACCATAAATGACTAGCACCTGCACAGGATTAAGGCATTATCAGCGCGCCGATATAAAAACTGTGAAAACACACCTTACGAAGTATTGAGTTACGTTGCTGACACATTACCAAGTCTTAGTTCCTTGTTTGCATTCCTGATTTCCAGTTTCTTGTCTTTGATTCTGCTGAGTCTTCGATAGCCTGTTTGTGCCTCGCTCGACCTATTGCCTGTTGTTCTGGGGTAGGTTTCCCAATAATGTCACCCTTTAGGTGACATATAGAGAGAGTTGAGAGACTGTTATGGCCCTCGGCCATGTTGTTGTTGGCCTGTCTGTGCTCCTCTCTGTGCTCCTCCTTCCCCAGGTTCTTCCTGCCTGTTCCCCTCCCACCTCATTGGGGAGATCCACCTCACCTGTGGCTGCATCTATAAAGGCGTGGGTTTTCCAAAATGGGGCTCTCTCTTCCTCCTGGATGGCTGGTGCCTTCCGGCACCCCCAGCTTTGTTTTGTTTATTTTTTTGTTGGTTATGTTCTGTTAGCTATTCTGTTCTTTAAATTAAATTTACCATTATTTTAACTGTTTACTGTGTAGTTCTCCCTCATTTGGTTGTGCTCTTGAACGAGCTGGGCATAACAATATATTCAATCACTTGAGACACAGGACAAGACTGTGGGTCCAAAGACCAATTTGAACACCACGCAGAAAAAGGCTTCCACCTATTGTTGTATATGCTATATGTTGATGGCGTGGGCATTCAAAACTGTCCCAAACCTCTTGTGAACAATTCATAAGCTGTTGCTCTGCCCCAGAGGCCATACACAAAGTTTCAGCCTCTCTGGGTGGGGATGCCAGAGGGTCCCCTGCCTTTGGGACAATAGATCTGCATGGTAGAGGACAGGGTTGAACTGCTAGCAGAGACAGCAGCAAGGGGAACCACAGCCTGGATGGTAGGTGAGGCAACCTGATGATAAAAGGTGTAGTCCCAGTGCCATGACTGGGGTGCCTAAAGGCTGGTTGAGGGCCAATGAGGTGGTTTTGGGTCTCAGAGACAAGCTTGTGGTATTCAAGGGCCTCTTGAGCCCCGGGTCCAAAGATCTGCCCTGGAAGTAAGGGCAAGGCTTTCAAGCTGTTTCGACACAGCTCTGGCAGTGGGGATTGAGCTAACCACACCTGCCTCCTGGCCTGTACTAATAACCCAAGGGTCCAACCACATTCATTGGTAATGGCACCAAGGGACTGAAGAGAGGTGTCCATTAGCTCATTCACTGTAGCATCTACAGTCAATGTGAGTGATGTGTGCATAGCCAGCATCAGGTGAGCTAAAGAGTTAACTACTCTCCCCAGAGATGCTGCAGCGCTGTAAGGCCTACTGAGGAGGTTGTGTGTGTGACAGCATTCTGCATTTGGGCAGTGAATTACCTGCCTCAGGGCTTCATCAAGTGAGATGATAAAGTGATGCAGGGCTCCACCGTGGGCATTCTCCCAAGCCCAGCAGTGTCAGACTCCACCATTGCTGCCAGTGCATGAATGGTATGATCAGGTCTGGGTGCCCGAGCCATTTGAAAAGCCTCTGTGATTACACCAGTGAAGTTAGGGCACTGTGGCATGCATAGCTTGTCAGAAGACCCTGGAAGGCAGTGCAAGAGGTTAGAAGTTACCGAGGTAGCTTGTGGGATGTCCAATTTAAGGTGGGCCAAAGCTACCTTAAGTGCACTTTGAATGGGTGCCGCTGAAGAGTTGGATGCTGATGCAAAGCTATGGGGATCTGAACCACTCCCACTGAGCAAATGGGGTGAATGGGGCATGCACTGCAGCAGGCCCATCCTCACCACAATCACTGGCCAAGCCAGCAGAGAACAGGGACTCTGAGGCAACAACCAACACAGCATCTGAGTCTGACTGAGTGAATGAGTCTGTACCAAGTTGTGACAAGGCTGAGGGTGGGACATTCTACCCCTCTCCAGTCTGCAGTCCCTCAGAAGTACCTGGGTGCACAGCAGACAAGAAGGCTTGTAGGTGCTCAATGCTAGATGACAGCTTAGCTATTTTGTAAGCCATGTCTGCGGAGGATTGTTCTTCTTTTTTTTTTTTTGCTTTAGCACTAAGCAGGTCCACAGCTATCCTTTTCTTTTCATCAACACTCACCCTGAGGGGAGGGAGAGTTGTACTGGAGTCTGGATCTAGCCCAGCCTTGGAGTGGTGCCGCCTGCGCCTAGCCATCATGTTACAAGCTAAGCATGGGTTGGTCAGCACCTCATGCAGGTGGTCAATGCCCAGACAGGATGGGCAACAATCATGGACATCCAACGTATCCATGGCACTATGACACCATACACACCAGACAGATTCCATGATGTCATAGATTCAGTTCAGGTTACAGAGAATAGCTAGCAGGTATAGCACCACTGATGTTAATCAACTGTAGAGCAGGATGATACTGTTAGCCAAGAACAGAGTCTTAGCAGTATGCCAATTTTGTTAAGAAATATACTAGAGCAGAGCCAGTCAAACACGGTCACTCAGTAATCCAATAAACATAAATGCTACCCACAGGAGGAGAATGCACAGGCTAATTACCTTAGCTTCCTTTCAAGCCAGTCAGTGGTAGGCAACTTTAGTTATCAAGTGAGCCGACCTTAGACAGAGGTGTGAGGTGAGGCAATCCAAGCAGCAATAGTAGCAGCACCAACAGTCACTAAACAGTTCAGCTGCGACGCCAATCGTGAGTGAACTGACAACAGGGTTGCTCCGTGGCTAATCAGGCAACTGTGAGTCAAGTCGATCAACACACGGACACTCAAATGTAAAATTCTCATGTGAGGGAGAAATGCTATCAGTGAGTGGCGCAGCACTCAACTAAAAAATTCTCAGGTAAAACCAAATGTGGTTTAGTTGTTAGGCTAAACAACTCGAGCAACACTGCTAGCAATGAGTGCTGCCAATTATATCAGTGAGTGGAGCCAGTAGAAAATGGAATTCTCAGGTAAACCGAGGAGGCCTAGTTTGGCTAACAACCAATTAACACTGATAGCAATAAGCAGTGCCAATGTGAGGACACTTACAACCGTAAATAGAAAATGAATGCGCGAGTGCAGCCGACAACACACGGGCACTCAACTCAACTCACCAAACTTAGGAAGGATAAATCCAGTTATTCTGAGACACAGCCTGTGAGGGCAAATCTGCTACTCCAGGGGCTGCACTCATCTCAGAAGAGTAATCTGATAGTTCTCAAGACCAAGGCGAGAATGAGAAAGAGAACATCATGACCCGCATACCGGTATTTATACTGTGTCTGATGGTGTCATGACATTTCCTGACCAATGCGTGAGCACATGAGAAATTCCACTAGTCTAGCTGTAAGGACTGAAACAGAACATCTGTACGAGCTTAGAAAACTTCTTTAAAGAAAGGACAAAAGACTTACGAAATCCATGTTCATCCATGTGGCCTGTAGAGTCCAGCGAGATCCCTGATACAAAATAAGAGCTTTTCATTTCGGCTCCACTCTGATTCTTCATTTAAAACTAAGACATATGTATTCCGTGTGTTATCTCTCTTAACTATCTCATGAGTGCATTTAACAAATGAATTATAAACCACAATTTGAAACCACAGTAACCAAACAACTACATTTTTAGATTGTAGATGATAGTCTTTTACCTGCTGATCAAAGAGAGCCCAGAACATGGGCAATGGGATGTAGAGAACCAGCACACAGAGCACCATTTTGATCTCCTGAATAAGAGTTTTCTAGTGGCACATGACATACAGTATAATCACATCACTGTAACTTTAGACTGCGCAAAATAATCCAAGTTTTATAAATATTCGTACCGAATACTTCTCCTCAGCCCAGTCCAGCCAGTGATTCCGTCTTGGTCTTTTCTCTCTGCTTCTCCACCAATTGCGTATGGCAAACTGATCAACAAAATAGTGATGAACTGAATTTGCATAACAATTTCACTATCAGTCTGCCAAAATGTTGTGTGAAACAGATTTCTTACCCCAATGCACTTGCAGACATTCAACAAGACATTTCCCTCAGGTGGGGACTTTCTATATAGCCCACTGCCAAGAACGAAAACCACTACATAAACAACATACATTCAGTATCAGAAACATGGTAGTCACCAACCCCTATATCAGATGTACATATAGTATATGTGCTGAGCAGCAATTTGATTCTGTATAACTAAAGCAGGCCATTATAGGCTGCTGTTTACAGTTAAGCTGTAGTTCACATTATTTCAATGATAAAATCATTGAAAAAGCGCCAACGCCTAAATGAAGAAAGCTTATAAAATGTTCCTAGAGTAACTCTGTAGAAAGACCCTGATGTGGGTGGAGCACAGAAGCAGAGGCAGGCAGTTGTTTGCATCTTAATTATTTCCTTTATTGCTGCTTTTCAGCACACAACTCAGACACTCTCTCACAGACATACACACACAGGCTATTAGCAAGCCCTCAGCGCCGACCTCCCCTTCTCACTCTCCTTTTATAGAGCACGGTCACTGGAGGAGACACACAAACACACGTTAATTGACAACAGGTGTAGTGACACGACCACTCACCTTCCCTG
>JAPEKN010000009.1:648343-658604 GCA_028877435.1 Cathorops dasycephalus
TCTCAACCGGGGTGCCGTCTGACTTTGTTAGGGGTACTGTCAAAAAATTATATATTCTAACATTTTAATAAATAAAATGAATTAAAATTCCAGAAAATGATAGTTACATTAATGCAGATCATCGCCGCCTCATGCATCGTCAAAATTTGTCTCATGGTCCCCTTTCCCATGTCATAATGTCACTGCCAGGGTCAGCGTATGGTCAGCATGACTGCGTATATTTTATACGGGGGTGCTTTGAGAATTTGCATACTTCTGAAGGGTGCCGTGACTGTAAAAAGGTTGAGAAATGCTGATCTAGACTGTGTAATAAGAGCGGCATAAACACTGAATGTGTTTCCGCATAAACACTGAATTGTATTATGTTATTCATTCAATCGCCCTTTTTTGTTGTAATTTTACTGTAGAAGTGCCTACAAAGATGAATATGAAACATTTAAGTTATATGTGACTGTAATCCTGCTCCTGCTGGGGTTCGTCTGTCAGTTTTTAGCCACCTACAGGTAAGACTGTATACATATTCTTGGAGAAACTTCACTCACAGTTCAAACTTTATCAAAAAAATTTAAGTTGTTTGTTGTTGTTAGCCAGATTAGATTGTAATTTTCTGATTTCTGAAACTATTCTGAAACATTGTGATTTTGAGGTGAGTGAGCCAATAAAAGAAGGAGATTAAATGTGTTGAAGACTTCAACTACCTAGGCTCCTACATAATGGACTCCTATAAGACTTTAAGATCCGTAAAGCTCTGGCCTGGAAAGCCTATATTGCCCTTGACAATATATGGCGCTCTAGCCTGGATAACAGTCTGAAAATTGACCTGTTCAGATCTGTTGTAGAGCCCATCCTCCTTTATGGAGCCGAGACCTGAACGCTGACAGTCAAACAACAGCGACTAGATGGAATCTATACTAACCTACTATGTTGCATCCAAAATATCCACTGGTCCGCTCATGCTACCCTAGAGGAAATTTATCAGGACTTACCACCTGTCTCCCTAAGACTTAAACAAAGAAGGATGCTCTTTGCTGGACACTGCTTCCATACTAGGGAGGAGCCAATATCTCACTTCTTGTTGTGGAGCTCGAGTCACCGACCAGTAAGGTCAAGAAAACTCATCTTCCCTGCATCTATATTGAAGGATACTGGGATCGATGCAAACGACCTGGCAAATGCAATGGCTCATAGAGAGGTATGGCGAAGGGTTGTGCGGGGCATCTCTGCTGAGGCCGAAGGATAGATAGAGCCAATAAAATTGAAGTTTAGTAGTGTTTTAGGACTGCTGGTTTTGTAATGGTGGGAAAATGTGGCGTTTGTGAATAGGAAACAAATGAAGAACATGAAGGGGTTAATGACACAGTGTATATTTCACAAATAAGGAAGTGCTGGTCAGAGACTTCATGGCAGGGGAATAGTGACCCGACTACCCAGGATCCTTAGGTGACTAGAACTAAAGCTGTGGGACAAAGGAACATTTACAATAACCACTTTATCGTGGCCAGAGTCTCTACCCTGTCTATCTTCTTCTTTGCTTATTATTGTCATTTAGGACAGTAATAATGATTCTGATGGTAATGAAGATTATGATTTAACCACTATTTATTGTTAAGCACAAATGACCAGATCTGCTGTATGTTCAGTGGATTAAAGATGAATACACAGACTGCTGATAAAAATTGCATATTCTCATTTGTGATCAGTCTTGTATGAAATTTCTGCAAAATAAGCACCTGTTTTTCTATGTTGTTGATTTGTGTTATATAGATTCGTGGATGCACTGCTGAACTTCCTCTTGGTCTGGTATTACTGCACTTTAACAATTCGTGAGAGCATCCTCATCAGCAATGGATCCAAGTCAGTGAGGGATCCATTCATGTTTTTTTTTTGGAAGACACTTAGTAGATCATTTTCAGAAATGCATTAGCCAGGGCCAGTCAATCTTATTAGGTCATAGGAGCAATATATAATGTCTTTAAATTCCATAAACTCTTGTGTGTTCTTGCTTTCCATCTCAGGATTAAGGGCTGGTGGGTGCTCCATCACTACATCTCAGCCTTTCTATCTGGGGTCATGTTGACCTGGTGAGTAATATACACAATTTTATCATGGAACATCATACTTCAGTATAGCACACAATCTTAGTTCAGTGTAATAGACAGTGTTGCTATGCTAAATTTAATTCAGTGACATGAAGAAACCTTGAGAGGAACCAGACTCAAAAGGGAATGCATCCTCTTCTGGGATAATGATGTTACAAATTATTACTCCTCTATAATTCTATACTGTTCAAACAATTAAACACTTTGTGATGTGTTTGTGTGCACTGTACAATGATGGTGGATATGCTACAGATTTTCTAGAGATTCAAAAGGTCAAACAGTATGAAGTCCTGAGAAGTATATTACAGTCTTTATGATTTATGATTATCCATTGAAGCTTGGGTCAGAGCTGTGGATAAACTAAATTGTTAGAGCTTTGAGATACTTGGACACTCCAATACAGCCCAGAATTAATCAGAATTTTCTTGTGTTTAAATACCACTTCTAATGCAGCCTTGATAACCTGTGTGAAGCTAAAACAGAATAAAGATGTGGACTAGCTTCAGGTTCCTAAGGTGTTACAGGCCAAATGACCATAGGTGCTGACTAGACCCAAAAGCAGACTCACATGCACAGGGTGGAGTAGAAAAGGTCTTTGATCCTTGAAGCATGAAGCACAGGAAGAGGAGAACAGCAGTCAGGGAGAAATCCGGAACGGAAAATTAGGGAAATGGGAGTTAGTGCAAAACAGGAAGAGTGGAAGTCCCAGATGAGCATGGAAGCAGGGAAAAAAGTCACTGAGTCCTGAATTCAACCCCACAGTGGGGAAAAAAGAGCTCACAGTGCAAAACAAAAGTAATGAGTCCAGAGTGCTCCTGCGGCAGGAGAAATGCGCTCGTAGTCCCAAAAACGAACAGAAAAAGTAATCCAAAAAGGGGGAACAGAGTAATCCCAAAGTATACAGCAAAGTAACAGAGTCTGAAGCAAACATCATGTGAGGCCAAGACAATCCCATGCCAAGTGAATCTCCGAGTGGTATAATATAGATGGATATAGCCATGGATGAGCTGATGAGGGACAGGTGTGTTGGCTGCAGCATGGGGAAGGCTCAGGGAAAAACCAAGGAGTGGAGTAAAAGATCAGATCAGGACCAAGATGTCCTCCAGGTGTCCCAGACGGGGCCTCTGGGTTCTTGCGGTGGAAGTCCCTGATGAGAGAGGGGTCCAAGATGAAGTGTGCAGGAACCCAACACCTCTCCTCTGGGCCATACCCCTTCCAAGCAACCAGGTATTGCAATCCCTGACCTCACCTACATGCTTTTAGCAACTTCTTGACAGTATAGGCCCCACCTCCATCTATGAAGTTGGGGGGAGGGGTCTTGGAGGGAGGAGAGAAAGAGCTGGAGACCAGGGGTCTTAGTTGAGAGACATGGAAGGAAGGGTGAACATGATGCATGGACCTAGGTAACATCAGCCTGACAGTAGTGGGGCTAATAACTTTGGAAATGGGAAAAGGACCAACAAACCTTGGTGCCAGCTTATGAGAAGGGGTTTGAAGGGGAAGGTTGGCGGTGGATAACATAACCTTCTGTCTGGGATGGTAGACTGGTGTTGGTGTGCGGTGTCGGTCCGCCTTCCTCTTATATAATTGGCTGGAGTGTAGCAGATGATACCTGGCATGTGCCCACACCCTGTGACAGTTGGATCAAGGCCTGGGCAGAAGGGACAGATTCTTCCTCTTCTTGCTCAGGAAAGAAAGGTAGCTGGTACCTGAGACAACACTGGAATGGGGTCAATCCAGCAGAGGATGATGGAAGGCTATTGTGTGTGTACTCAACCCAAGGCAGGGCCTGGTTCCAGGAAGATGCGTCACCTGAGGTCAAGCATCATAGAACAACCTCTAAGCTCTGATGAGAGCACTCAGTCTGACCATTAGTCTGAAGATGTTAACCTGAGGAAAGGCTAGGGGTGGCTCCAATGAGTTTACAGAACTCCTTCCAAAAGTGAGCAGAAAACTGAGGACCTCTGTCACACAAGATGTCCAGTGGAAGTCCGTGAATCCTGAAAACATGGTTAATAAGGAGTTCAGCAGTCTCTTTAGCAGATGGCAGCTTGAGGAAAGGGACAAAATGAGCTGCTTTAGAGAAACTATTAACAATAGTCAGGATACAGTTGTTACCCTTGGAACTGGGGAGGCCGGTGATAAAATCCATGGCAATGTGGGACCAGGGATGATGAGGTACAGGTAGCGGTCTTAATAGTCTGGCCATGGGCTTGTTACCAGTCTTGCTTCTGGAACACATGTTGCAGGCTGCCACAAAAGTCTTGATGTCCTGCTGCATCATTGGCCACCAGAAGTGTTGCCTGATAATGAAGAGGGTTCAGGCCACCCCAGGGTGACAAGCAAGAAGAGAACTGTGCTCCCACTGAAGCACCTGGGAATGCACACAAAGGGGCACAAACAAAGCATTAAGTAGTCTGTGACCTGGATTGCTGGACAGAGTCTCCTGGACAACCTTCTCAATGTCGAACCAGGTAGCGGCCACAAGGCAGTGGGTGGGAAGGATAGGCTCTGTGGCATCTTGCTGAGAGTGAGGTGAAAACTGTCTGGAGAGAGTATCTGGCTTGGCATTCTTGGAGCCTTGGAAAGAACAAAGTTAAAGTGTGAAAATAATAAGGACCACCTTGCTTGGCATGAATTAAGTCGCTTAGCAGATGTGATGTACTCAAGATTCTTAAGGTCAATCCATATGATAAAAGGGGTCTCAGTCCCTTCTAACCAATGTCTCCACTCCTCCAGGGCCAACTTGATGACCAACAGTTCCCAATCACCTATGCTATAGTTGCGCTCAGCTGGAGTCAAGCGATGTGAGAAGAATGCGCAGGGGTGCATATTGTCATCTTTGGATGATCTCTGGGACAGGACTGCCCCTACTCCCATGTCAGTGGCATCCACCTCAAGCACGAACTGAACTGTAGGGTCTGGGATGATAAGGACGGGTGCAGTGGAAAATTTGTTCTTGACGGATGTGAATGCATTCTCAGTATGGTTGTTCCAGAGAAAGGGGCACTTGGAGGATGTGAGTTCTGTAAGAGGGGCAGCAATGGAACTATAATTCTTGATAAACCTTCAATAAAAATTAGCAAACTCCAAGAAGTGTAGCAGCTCCCTGTGAGAGGAGGGAATGGGTCAGTTCAAGACTGCCTTCACCTTGTTTGGGTCCACTTGGACCTTACATGGGGAGATGATGAAATCCAGAAATGAGATTGTATGTGTGTGCTTATGGAACTCACATTTCTCAGCCTTAGCGAAAAGTTGATTTTCTAGTAACTGCAGCAGAACCTGCCTGATGTGGGACAGGTGAGTTTTGAGCATGGGAGAAAAGATCAAGATGTCATCGAGGTATATGAAGACAAACTGGTTGATGAAATCTCATAAGACATTGTTGACCAGTGCTTGGAAGACAGCTGGTGCATTAGTGAGGCTAAATGGTAAGACCAAGTATTCGTAGTGCCCAGTGGGCGCATTGAAGGCTGTCTTCCACTCGTCCCCCTCCCTAATATGTACCAGGTGATGGGCATTGTGGAGATCCACCTTGGAGAAAAATTGGGCCCTTTGCAGCAGCTCAAAGGCCATGGACATGAGATGTAGCAAGTAGCGGTTCTTAATGGTGATCTCATTTAAACCTCGATAGTTGATGCATGGCCTGAGAGACTTGTCCTTCTTGATTGCGAAAAAGAAACCTGCTCCCACTGGAGATGATGAGGGATGAATGATGCCAGCCGCAAGAGACTCTGATATATATATATATATGTCCATGGCCTCCCTCTTGGGAGAGAGAGGGAATAAATGTGACCCCTAGGGGGAGTAGTACCAGGAAGTAGATTAATAGCACAATTGTAAGATCAATGAGGAGGGAGATAGGTGGCCCAGGCCTTACTGAACACTTGACTAAGGTCCCGGTATTCCACAGGGACATTTGAAAAGGCAATGGACTCATCAGGACTAGATACTTGGAAGGTGAGGGGAGCCTTGGCAGAGGACAGGCAGATGGCCAAGCAGTGGGTGCTCCAAAAAGAGACTACCCTTTACTCCAGTTCAGGTGGGGATTATGCAGGCACAACCAAGGAAGCCCAAGAACAATAGACTCATGAGAGTTATTCATGGCAAAGAAAGAAATAGATTTCATGTGGTTCCCCAAGACCTTAAGAGTGAGTGGCTCTGTGATGTGGGAGACAAGACTGAGTTCAGTGCCATTGAGTGTCCTGGTGGCTAGAGGGTAGTCTAACTTCCATAGTTTGACCTCCAGTTCTTCTGTAAAGGAGGTTCTGATGAAGCTTTGGTCTGCCCCAGAGTCAATGAGCACCTTAACCGGGTAACACCTGTTCTGAAAGATGATCTTAGCAGGAAGCACTGGCCTCTCAGCTGGGGAAAACCGTCAGTACATCCACCCGTATCCCTGCTGCTACTGATGGGCAGGCCCTTTTAACAGGCAATGAGAGACGAAATGTCCGGGTTTGCCACAGTAAAAGCAGGACCTGGTCTCATGGTGGTGCTCTCTCTCCTTGGGGGTGACCTGGGTTCTGTCTAACTGCATGGGCTTTGGTTCAGGGGAAGCAGCGGTCTCAGACAAGGAAACAGTGACCTTAGGTTCAAACCTGAGGCTCCTTCTCAGGTTCCATTGGTGTAACCGGGTATCCATCTGACCAGCTAGGTCCACGAGGCTATCCAGAGTCTCAGGGAGGTCATAAGGGATGATCTCATCCAATAGAGAGCTATTGAGTACATGAAAAAATGTGTCGTACAGGGCACTGGCATTCCAGTCCACAGTGGCAGCCAAGGTACAAAACTCAATGGCATAGTTGTGAACATAGTTGCCTGAGCCCCATTAGTTGCCTCCTTGCTCTTGGGCAACTGGTTGAAAACCATTTGCATCTCTTCAGAGAATTCCTTGTAACTCAAACAGCAGGGGGCCCCACCATCCCAGACTGCTGTTCCCCACTCCCGAGCCCTTCAGTCAGAAATGTGATAATATAGGCAACTTGAGAACTCTTGGAAGGGAAAGTGGAGGCCTGGAGTTCCACTGACAAGGAGCACTGGGAAAGGAATGAGCGGCAGGTCCCAGGCTCCCCATTGTAAGGCTGTGGGGCAGGCAGGTGTGACTCTTAGTGGGGTTGCAGAGCCAGAATTACTGTTGGGACAATGGGTGAGCTGACTAATGCAGGTGCCAGTTGACTGGAGATTGCATTTTGAAGGCTCTCCATCTGGGAGAAGAGTTTCTGCAATGTGTGATGGCTGTCATGCACTGGTGGACAGCCACAATCTCCTGCTTATGGTAATCCTGAATAGAGCCTTGTGTTTGGTCAATGCTGCTCTAACTGTTTCAAAGTCTGCTGGGTCCAGTCCTCTGGTGGGACTGTTCAGTCATGGGCCAAATGACCGTAGGTGCTGATTAGACCCAAAAGCAGATTCACATGCATGGGGTGGAGTAGAAAATGTTTTTAATCTTTGAACTGTGAGGGACAGGAAGAGGAGAGCAGCAGCCAGGGAGAAATCTGGAATGGAAAATTAGGGAAATAGGAGCTAGCGCAAAACAGGAAGAGTGGAAGTCCAGGACGAGCGTGGAAACAGGGAAAAAAGTGAGAGCCCTGCATTGGGAAAAAAGAGCTCGCAACACAAAACAAAAGAAAAGAGTCCATAGCACTCCCGCAGCAGGAGAAATGTGCTCACAGTCCCAAAAAACAAACAGGAAAAGTAATCCAAAGAGGGAGAGCAGAGTAATCCCAAAGTGCACAGCAAAGTAACAAAGTCAAAGTCCAAAGCAAAACTGGGGGGGAAAAAACAGGTGAAATAACATAGCATGAGCTGAAGACAATTCCACGCTGAATTAATCACTGAGCGGTATAATATAGAGCTGTGGATGAGCTGATGAGGGACAGGTGTACTGGCCACAGCATGGGGAAAGCTCAGGGAAAACCAAGGAGTGGAGTAAAAGATCTGATCAGGACCTAGTAGATGTTCCCAGCTGGCTTGTGACATAAGGTCTCAGTTGTGGGCCGCTGGTCCTTAGACTAATAACTAACTATATTTTGTCAAATTGTCTAGCCCTTCGAACCTAATACATCTGAGTTGTTCTCTAATTATTTCCACGTTACTCTCAGGGTTTTTTTTTGTGAAGTTTAAGCATATTGTTATTTGTTCTTTCTCAGGCCTGATGGTGAGCTGTACCAGATGTTCAGGAACCAATTTCTTGCCTACTGCTTGTATCAAAGTATGATATTTGTTCTGACTTGGGTCTTTAATACTGTTAACAATGATCAAAAGTGTTATTTACAACTTTGTTTCTGCAGGCTTTGTGCAATTCCTTCAGTACTACTATCAAAGTGGATGCCTTTATAGACTGAAGGCTTTAGGGGAAAGACACAACTTGGATTTGACAGTGGGTAAGAAGAGATTTTGGTCATATTTAAAAGTCAGTAACATATAAGTTCTCTTTTGAATTCCATTTTCCATGTAAAAACATCATTACATGTCCCTGAGAAAGCCTGTGTATCATGTAAACAGAAAGAGAATAAAGCTGTCAGTTCTTTGAGATGTAAGATTACTTGACTGTGACTGATAGCAAAGTGAGAGAAGAGTCACCTTATCTTGCTTTGAACCCAGGTCTATAGGGTGCCAAACCTGCACCCTGACCACAACACCAAAGAGCCAGACTCATTTGTATGACAATCAGAGCACATACTCAACTGTAGTGACGGGCACGCCATCACAGACTGATAAATTATTCTACTCTGTAGAAGGATTTCAATCATGGATGTGGCGAGGGCTGACCTTTCTGCTGCCCTTTCTATTCTTTGGTCATGTAAGTATGCTTCTTTGTCCCTGATGCCAACAATGAACAAAATGTGTTGAGGAAAGTCTGATGGCTGATTTAAAGAACAAAGCTTTGAAACTGAGTTAAAAAATTATCAAATATTTTAATACTGATACTGATATTTCCGACATTATGAGATGAATAAATGTAGAATGTGTTTACTTTTGTCTGCCTTTTAGTTCTGGCAGCTTTTCAGTAGTATCTCCCTCTTCAGAATGGCTCGACTTCCTGAGTGTAAAGAGTGGCAGGTGAGAAATTGTAAAACTACATCTTTCTCAAACATTGTTGTCATTTATGTTTTCCAAAATGACCTTACCTACTGTATGTATGCCAAGTTTATTAGGTATACTAATCTACTTATATGTTTGTATAATATTGCATCATGCACATTCTGACCCACATAAAAGCATTATTAATGCAGGGCATTCATTATGAAATGACACAATTATAAAATATGCAAAAACCAAATAAAAGAAGCAGTGTAAATGAGCTTGGTTTTATGGCATGATTGTGTTTTGAAGTGAGAACATGTTGTCCCAAGAACTAATGAATTAAATTGCTCTCAATTATTAATGTGGGTGCGGTGCCCTGAGATGGACTGGCATATATTCCTGGATAGACTCTGGACAATGAATGAATGAAAAAAATTCTGGTATTTTAACCAAAGTCATATTCAATAGTGATTCATGAAGAAACATTGATAAATATGATTATATGAACTGTAATACAGTAAACTGAACAGATTACCCAGCTGTTAGTAAGCATGGTTTTACTCTGGACATTGCGTCTCTACTGCTTCTCATATAGCCTAGAAATGAACAATTCACAAAACTGGAGTGTAATGTAGTGTTCCTGTACCTTGTGACAGCATGCAGTGACACAGCATTTGTCATAAGAGAGAAACTTTTTATATGTAACCATTATTTACAATGACATACAGTAGTGTGCAAAAGTCTTAGGCACATGTAAAGAGATGCTGTAGACCAAAAAAGGCTTAAAAATAATGAAATGTTTCAACATTAAAAAAAAATACTATACACAGCAGTAAGCCATAATAAATGAATCAAAGTCAATATTTGGTGTGAGACGACCCTTTGCTTTACAAAAAAAAAATTAAATTGTAGTCTCGGGTACAACGAGTGCAGTTTTATAAGGAAATGAGTTTTACTGAGCATCTTGCAGAACCAGCCACAGTTCTTCTGTACACTTTGACTGTCACACTCGCTTCTTCATTTTGCATCAAAACCCAGCAGCCTTCATTATGTTTTTTTTTTTTTTTTTCCATATGAAAAGTGCTTTATTATGGAATACGCGGCTCAGATACAATAATTTTTCCCCCGGTAACATT
>JAPEKN010000009.1:6053097-6063271 GCA_028877435.1 Cathorops dasycephalus
AGGGTGACTTAATTCCATACTTTGGTGGCTTATATTTTGATTGCACACAATCACAATTAAGTATTTTATTTCATTGATGATAGCACATCCTACACACCCCTTTGACATTGAAAATTGCCCCTGCCAAACACAAAAACGTAAGGCGACATCAATGGCCATGTATGTACAGATGTGCGTTGGGCAATATAAAACCCAATTTCTAGCCAATAAAAGTTATATTACAGAAAGCTGGAGAGTTTAATTGCTTTTGCTTATACGTATGAAGAGCTTTTTTTGTGCTGTTTTCACTGCTTTGAATAGGAAATGAAACTGGAAAATTCTGCTCCACAAATCTGCAGTGAATAAACTTCAATTGAGATGAGAAAGTAATAGAACGTCCTTTAAGAAGGTGACAGGGTTCAACCAAGGGACAATGGAGAAGTCAAGTCAATGGATGTGCATTAAAGACAGTAGCGAAGTGCAGGGCTATTCTAACGCATTTACTGTATGATGTGTTGTTTAGGTGTTCAACTAGCTTTGATACCGTACAAAACCATGGAGGGTTGAGCGGAAGGAAATAAATGACAAGCAATTCAAATGAAAAACAATTAACGACTGAAGAAGTAAACATAGCTGCAATAAAAAGGGTGACTGCAAGGTAAAAAGGAAGAGACCTTGAGAAAAAAAAATCGGTGGTTGTTTCTGTGTGTTTCTCTCCAGGCCATACAAAAACACAATTACTCGTACATCTACCATTCCATGAATGTCTTGCTGAATCACAGACTATCTGCTGAGCAACACAGACCAGAATGCAGAACGTATTCCATTCCTCATTGCCTCCAGCTTTGCAGCGTGAATTCACGCTAATGTGACTTATTTACTGTACAAGCACAAATAGTCAATAACAGGCGACGTTGGGAATGCTATACTTTTTGATTGCATGCCACTTTGGTTTGACAAATTAACAATAGATGCTGCGACAAAGAAGCAAGTTACTATATAAACAACAACAACAACAACAACAACAAGACACTCCTGGATGATTTTGTAACAGATAAATAAATTTGTCTGATTTTAGATGTCATGTGAGTATTTGATTCTGAGATCGAATATCATCTACGGGGGCACTGCAGAGTTCGTTTCCCAGCAGGCATTGCTCAATTCATCCCAATTTACTCTGTATAGAATGAGTAAACCTGCCATATCTCAGCTTGAGTACTTCATGCTGCTACGACACGCTTCTGTGCCAGATGAGGCTTTCTCAGATGAGGCTATTTTGCGACATAAACAGTAACCAAATCTAATCAAATGTCTAGATCCACTGCGCTTAAAACACAGATTGTGACTGTGTGCCGAAAAACCTGATTAGAGACGTCACTTGAAAATTGTTTGTGCTTTTCGATTTCACTGAGTTTAACGGTCCCTGTGGTACATATTCTTAATAAGAAAGAACGAGACCGAGAGAAATATCAAGAGAAATGATGGGATGGGTGGGTGGGTAGGTGAGGGAGTAGTGAAATAAGTAAGTGACGGAGATGGAGAAAAGGGAGAGTAAGGAGACCGAGAATCTTTTGTTATTTCAAGGTGAGGTAAAGGGTTTGTGATTTGCCCGAGTGTTGCCTGAAAAATGTGCTTTTGTGCTGTGTATGAAGGACAATTGGTCGTGTGTTTAAAAGGGGAAGAAATAATGAACAGAAGGCTTTTTTTTTTCTCTCTCTCATACCTCCATAGTAGCCATATCCCCCAGGGCCAAGGAGATCAGACTCGTCGAGTCTGCTGCCCAGTGGCCTCATCCTCCTCGGTCCTCTGAAAAAAGCATGGCGCCGGGCGCCGAGGGCACTGAGCTGCTTCATCCTGCGTTCCTTTGACCGTCTGTTCTGAAACCACACCTGAAAGGAAAGACAGATGGATCGAAAGACAAATATCGGTAACAATGAAGAAGGCTGAGGAGACAGACTGTAGAACAAGTCATGTCTGATGTGACCAAGTCACAGTATTTATCCAAAAATCCTTCTGAGATTTTTATTTTTTATTTTTAATTTGTACATCCATATCACCGGCTTATTAGAATTAGAAATAAAACCTCCATGTTCTTTCAAAGGCCTGTGAAAAGCTCATTCATGAATATTCCTATTTCATGAATATGCATTTATATACAGGAGAATATTTATCCTGCATTTATTTCTACACTGCATGTAAACAGCCACAGCTTGTGCCTGTAGAATAGCATTTGTAAATGTATCTACTGTAAATGGAAGTTATGCATTTATAAATATCATACAACTATACTGTATTAGCCACAACAATGTGATTCAGTTAACGTATCCGTATCATGTAATATTTAAGACAATCACTGAGCAAGCGGTTTGTCCTAAAGCAGGGTGTTATCCATTCGATCCCTTTTACCCAGTCTCTTGTAACGAGTCTCATGTCATATCTGAAGCCTCATTATCTCATTATCTCTTGCCTGCGACCCTGTAGAACAGGATAAAGCGGCTAGAGATATCTGAAACCTGCATTAAATAAAGATATGCTTAAATGCCATTGACTTTTTTCTCACAAATTTGCTGCTGTCTTATATACAGTAATACATAATATATACTCGATGCTATTTCTAATGTGTAAGTTAATCATTGTCAGTACAGATACTGTGTTAAATAATATAAAATATGCTAATATTTCTTAATACTTTGGACAGTTCTTTTGAGATATTTTGGTGCACCATTAAATACAACTACGTTAAAATAATTAAAGCATAACATATCCTAGACCTAATTCTTACTGTAGATCTTACCAGTCATAATTTAACAGTATCATAACAATAAATGCTGAACCAGCTTGACTAACAATATGAGCATCTACAGCCTCAGACTCTCACACACGCTCAACAGTATTAATTGCGATTAACTATGATTTCTGCATGTCAACACATAGTGACAGCAGAGGGAAGAAAAATAAAACACCCTATAAAATGTGTCATAAATCATATTCAGTATCTGGGAATGTTGTGTGTCTGTACTGAAAACATAACTATGATATATTTTTGTGCAGTGTTAGCTATAGCCACACTGACTAGTGGCCTAGTGGTTAGCGTGTCCGCCTCTTGATCGTGAGATCGTGAGTTCTAGTCACGGTTGGGTCATACCAAAGACCACCATAAAAATGGTACCTACTACCATCTGGCAAGGCATGCTGCAATACAGATGCAAGTGGGGAGTTAAACTCTTGTGGTTACCAGAGGACTAGCCCCCCACTGTAACCCTAGCTACGTAATAAGCGAGAGGCTGAGGGCTACGGAGATCGGCGATGCGCCACTTGGCGCGGGAAGGACTTTGACTGTTAGCTATAGCCAAAGTATCTAATATACTTTGTATCCATATAAAGTATCCATAGATATAATCCAACATGTTTACACCAATAATTCAATTGGAATTGAACTGAATTAATAGTTAGAGCATATACAAGTACATGATAAAAAATGAAGTATAAATCATAAGCCAAACTGGTATGATCACTTTCATATGAACACATGTACCAGTACTTCTTCATGGAATTGTTCAATCATCCAATCATGTAGCAGCAGCACAATGCTTAAAATCATGTGGGTACATGTCAAGAGCTTCAGCTAATGTTCACATCAAATATTATGAGGAATGGGGAGAAAATGTGATCTCAGTGACTTTATGGCATGGTTGTTGGTGATACACATACCGGTTTGATTATTTAACAAAAACTGCCGATCTCCTAAGATTTTTATGCTCGAGAGTTTACACAGAATGATGCAAACCAAACCCAACCAACCAAACAAACAACCAGAAAAATCCATTGAGCAGTAGTTCTGCAGGTGATAATACCTTGTTGTTGAAAGAGGTCAGAGGAGAATGGCCAACTGGTTTGAGCTGACAGGAAGACTATGATAACTCAAATAACCACTTTTTTACATCCATGGTGAGCAGAAAAGCACATCAGAGCTCACAAAATCTCTAACCCTTAGGTAGATGGCCTACAACAGCAGAAGACCACATCAAGTTCCAGTCCTGTCAGCCAAGAACACCAATCTGAAGCTACATTTACCAATTAGTCCAACCTGCATGTCTTTGGACTGTGGGGGAAACCGGAGCACCCAGAGGAAACCCATGCAGACAGGGGGGAGAACATGCAAACTCCACACAAAAAGGGCCCTGTCGGCCACTGGGCTCGAACCCAGAACCTTCTTGCTGTGAGATGAAAGTGCTAACCACTACAGCACTGTGCTGCCCTAAACTGATATCATAAAAGTAAAAAATGAAATAGAATTGAAATAAATGTAACATTATTAGGAAAAACAGAGAAAATTCGACCTACACTTAAAGGAGAACTGAAGTCATTTTTAAACTTGCTTTATTTTTTAATTAATGTGTTATTCAATTACATTTTCGGAACCTTATATCATGACTTGTATTGGCAACTATCCATCCATTCATCCATTATCTGTAGCCATTTATCCTGTCCTACAGGGTCGTAGGCAAGCTGGAGCCTATCCCAGCTGACTATGGGCGAGAGGCGGGGTACACCCTGGACAAGTCGCCGGGTTATTGCAGGGCTGACAAAAAAACAAAGCAGTGATTTCTAAATTTACTTTGACATTTATTTCACTGCAGAGAATGAACCCAAGATATTTCATGTTTTGTCTGGTCAACTTCATTTCATTTGTTAATTGTAACACTATTGTAGTTTAGGGAATGAGGAAATGGGAGACAAGCTTGACAACTCAAGGTGCATTTTATTTTTGAGTTCAGAGTTCACTTTTCAGTGACTCTACTGCTCTCTGCACTTTAAGCACACAGAAGCATACACACATGGTGCTCTGTTGCTTGGCTCTCTCTCTAGTTACTGGCTTCCCTGAAAGAACACAGAAGACCCACATACAGTAAGTAAAGTGCCAGTAATCAAACACAGGTGAAACTCATCATGTGTTACCTACTGGTTCTACCTGACTCCTTGCTGCCCACAGATGATGCTCGATTGTGCCCCACTGCCACATACCTTCACCACTCGACTCAGACTGGGTAGCTGTCCAGCCTGCAGCTGATTCTCCCCCTCCTGGCAGGAGTAACAATTCGCCACCACCACGCAGCCACTGAACCATATCAAACTTAAAGGGCTGAAGAGCTAGACACCAATGAGTGATCAGTGCTTTGGTGCTTCATGTGGTGGAGCCACTAGAACAGGGTGTGGTCAGAACAGAGAGTGAAAGGGTGTCCCAGCAGGTAGTATTGGAGAGTGAAGACTGCCCATTTGATGGGGAGACACTCCTTCTCAATCGTGCTGTACTTTGTCTCTTGCACCAAGAACTTGCAGCTGATGTAGAGCATGGGACACTCCTCCCTCTTCACTGCCTGGGACAAAACAGTCCCCAGCCCTCTGTCAGACACATTGTTCTGCAAGAAAAAAGGAAGAGAAAAGTCAGGAGAATGCAACAGTGGGCCCCCCCACAAAACCGCTTTAACCTGGACAAAAGCCCGTTCGCATGGCTCCGTCCATTGGACAGGATCTGGTGCCCTCTTTTTAGTGAGGTCAGTCAGTGGGCTGGTGACAGCCGAAAAATTAGGTACCAACCTCCTGTAATAGGCAACCAGCCCACTGATCTATCTCACCCCCTTTCTGGTGAGGCCGCAATTGCAGTTTGGGCAGGCCGTAATCGCTGCAGCCTTATCAATTTGGGGATGCCCATGACCCAAGTGGAAACCCAGATATTGTACTTCCACCCACCCAATTGCACAGTTCCTTGTGCTTCCCTGCATGGCTCAGTGATTTCAGGACAGCCTTTAGATTTTGTAAATGCCACTGCCAATCATTAATGTAAATAAAGATGTCATCTAAATATCCAGTGGCATATGCATTGTGTGGGAGGAGTAGTCTGTACATGAGATGCTGAAACATCGCTGGGTTTCCAAGAAACTCAAACATAAGGGAAACAAACTGGTGTAACCCAAACTGAGTGGAAAAGGCTATTTCTTCTCAGGATAATGGTCTCAAGGGTATCTGCCAGTATCCCTTAGACAAATCCAGTGTCGAAAAAAAAAAGCCAGCCATGCCTAACTGATCAAGCAGTTCATCAATGTGAGGCATTAGATATGTATCGAATTTAGATACTGCATTGATTTTTCTAAAGTCTACACAGAACTGGACCAACACATTGATTTTGGGGACTAAAACCACTGAGCTGCTCCAGTCATTGTGTGACTCCTCAATTATCCCCATGTTGAACATCGCCTTGAGTTCATCCCAAATCACTTTTTTTGTGTTCAGGGAGCTGATGAGGACAGCCACGCACCACCACCCTTATAGGAGTCTCAGTGTGGTGCTCTATGAGATTAGTGTGCCCAGGCAGATGCAGAAACACACTGCAGAATTCCTCCTGCAACCTGTGTTCTCTCTGACTGTGAGAGGTGGTCTCCACAGGGGACTGGGGTGAATTGCACTTTTTAGACTGACCTCTGGTCCCTGCTCCTCACTTTCAGGAACCACTATTGCCAGAGCCATAGGAACCTCCCCTCACTGTGGTTTCATGAGAATGGAGTGGTAAATTTGAAGTGTATAATCTCTATCCATTTGCCTGGTCTCATAGTTGACTTCTCCGACTCACTGTGTGACCTCAAATGATTCTTGACACTTTACAAGTAATTTAGAGCAGAATGTGCATAGTAAAATGAGCAATTTGTCTTCTGATGAAAATTCACATAGCCGCGCCCTACTATTATACAGATGGGATTGCTGTTCTTCTACCTGTAACAAATTCTTCTGGGTTAGGTGATTCAGTGTGTTGAGTTTTGCTCTCAAGTGAAGAATGTACTGAATCCACTCACGTCCTGTCTGCCTTTATTGATTCAGGGGCAGAGGGGAACTTTATCAGTAATACTATTGTGCGAAAGCTCAACCTGCCAAATCGCCCCTCTGCACAGTGCACTCAGCATTAGGACCATTGATGGAGGACCCATAGGTGACGGGCTGGTCACTTAACGTACCCAACCAGTACATATACAAGTAGGAGCATTGCATAAGGAGCTCATCTTGCTCTGTGTAATGACAACCGTTAATCATGACATTATTCTTGGATATCCCTGGCTACAACTTCATGACCCTCTCATTTCTTGGCAAAGAAAGAAAATCCTCCAACGGTCACCCACATTTTCAGAGCTGTCTCTCTCATCCCCAAGTCCAGGTATTCTCCACCTCTGTAGAAAGTCCTCTACCAGACTCCATGGACAACGTTCCTGACTGCTATCAGGACCTTGCCGAAGTTTTCAGTAAGGGGAAGGCCTGCGGGTTACCACCACACAGGCCATATGACTGTACCATTGACTTACTGCCAGGTATGTCTCCGCCTCGAGGTTGCATCTATCCCCTATCCCAGAAGGATCACACTGCCATGGAGGAGTATATTCAGGAGGCTCTCAAACAGGGCTATATCCGCCTGTCTAAATCTCCTGCATCTGCTGGTTTCTTTTTTGTGGAGAAATGAGGGGGTGGACTGAGGCCCTGCACTGATTACAGAGGTTTAAACGAAGTAAACTTCAAGTATTCTTATCCTCTCCCTTTGGTTCCAGCAGCTCTGGAACAACTCTGATCTGCAAAAGTCTTTTCCAAGCTTGATCTATGCAGTGTACACAATCTGATCCAGATTAAAAGGGACGATGAGTGGAAGACCACTTTCAGCATGACTGCTGGTCACTTTGAATACTGGGTCATGCCTTATGGCCTTTCTTCGGCACCCAGCGTGTTCCAATGCTTCATTAATGACATGCTGGGCAAATATGTCATCACCGACATTGATGACATCCTGATATACTCCTCAGATGTCCATAGCCACCAGGAACACATCAGAGCAGTTCTCAGGTGATTACTGGAGAACAACCTCTACGTGAAGGCTGAGAAGTGTGAGTTTCATCGAAGCAGGATCTCCTTCCTAGGCTACATAATCAGTGCTAAAGGAGTAAGTATGGACTCATCCCAAGTCTCAGCTGTAACATCCGGGCCAACACCCAGATCAATCAAGGATCTTCAACGATTCTTAGGCTTTGCAAACTTTTATTGCCAGTTCATTTGGAGCTTCAGCACTCTGGCAGCCCCTCTAACTTTGTTGCTGAAGAAAGGTCCCAAAGGCCTTCATTGGAACCCCGTGGCAGAGGAGACCGTCAACCAGCTAAAGCTAGCCTTCACTTCAGCCCCAATACTCCAGCACCCAGACCCTACAAAACCGTTCATCGTAGAGGTAGATGCGTCTGACACTGGAATAGGGGCCATCTTGTCCCAACATTTTGGGGAAAAACAGAAGCTACACCCAGTGGCCTTCTTTTCAAATAAACTAACCTCAGCAGAAAGAAACTATGACGTGGGAAATAGATAACTGCTTGCTATAAAACTAGCTCTTGAAGAGTGGCGGTATTGGTTAGAGGGAGCCACTCATCCTTTCGTAATCCTCACAGATCATAAAAACCTAGAATATCTCAGAAAATCCAAAAGGTTGAATCCACATCAGGCCAGGTGGGCATTATTCTTCACAGGGTTTGACTTCACCATTTCATTCCATCCAGGTTCCAAGAATACCAAGGTGGATGCTTTATCCAGGGCATTCGGGCCTTCCCACCATGACACAGGTTCTCATCCCATCATTTCACCACAGTGTTTCATATAATCCATCACCTGGGAACTGGACAAGGAAATAAGCAAATCACAGCCTCAAACTCTGCCCATTCACCTCCCACCTGGCCTTCTCCATGTGCCAAAGCATCTACACAGCAGACTCATCTCCTGGGCACACACATCTCCTGCCACTGGACATCTGAATAGCCAATGCACTCACCAGATGTTAAAGAACAAGTACTGGTGGGAGAATATGCTTTCTGAGATCAACCAATTCATCAGATCTCCCTCCCTCTCAAGACAACACCACAATAATGGTAACCATAGACCGATTTTCGAAAGCATTGAAACTCATTCCATTGCCAGGCATTCCCACAGCCTCTCAGACTGCAGAGCTGTTATTCCAGCAAGTCTTCAGGTATCATGGCATTCCCGAAGATATAGTTAGCGATCAGGGACCCCAATTCATTTCATGGTTTTGGTCAACCTTTATGGAGAGGTTGGGAGTATCTGTGAGCCTCACTTTCAGCTATCACCCCCAGTCCAATGGTCAAGTAGAGAGAGCAAACCAGGAGATCGGCTGCTTTCTAAGGATCTATTGCATGTGCAACCAGGGGGACTGGGCACACTTCCTGCCCTGGCTGGGCCGAGTATGCACAAAACTCACTAAAACACTCTGCCACCCAACTGACACCGTTTCAATACATACTCGGCTACCAACCACCCTTGTTCCCCTGGGACGATGCACCCAGCCAGGTGCAGGCCATTGATGACTGGTTCAAGCGCAGTCAAACCATCTGGGAGAAGATTCACCAGCGGCTAGAATCAGTCTGTGCCAAGTACAAAGAATATGCAGATAAGCATAGAGGAGAAACTCCCAACTTCCTCCCTGGTAACAGAGTATGAGTGGCCCCCAAGAGTCTGAGAGAAACCAACACCTGTAGAAAACTCCAGCCACACTACATCAGGCCATTTAAAGTCTTACACTGCATCAACGAAGTCTCTTACCATCTGGAACTTCCCCCTCACAGCCAAGTGTCACCCACGTTTTACATCTCAAACCTAAAACCTGCCATCCCGGGGCCTCTTGCCAGCAACACACCGACCCAAGAACACCCTTCACTTAATCTAGAGGGAGAGCCCGTCTACCAAGTCAGCAAGATCCTTAAGTCAAGACAAAGAGGAGGTCAGGTTGAGTACCTGGTAGACTGGGAAGGACCAGAAGAACAAAGCTGGGTCAGTCCAGAGACATCCTCAACCCCCTTCTTAAGCAAGAATTCCATGCTCAGCATCCTAACAAACTAGCACCCAGAGGTAGGGGTTGTCCTAGAAAGAACCCAGAGGTAGCTCCTCGGGGTAAACCCACTAAGAATGAGCAAAATACAAACATGGACACTCCAGACTACAGCACCCAGAACACACAGTGCCCTCTGTCTCCTGCTTACTGAATCAGCTGCCACTCATTTCCTCAATCACCGGGCCCTCTATTTAACCAAACCATCTGGGAGAAGATTCACCAGCGGCTAGAATCAGTCTGTGCCAAGTACAAAGAATATGCAGATAAGCATAG